>WOGR01005903.1:0-13464 GCA_015342045.1 Leptinotarsa lineolata | reverse complement strand
CATATTCACATTTATATATACACGCTTTGTCAACAAGATGTTATTCTTCGATAATGAAGTTTATTTTGATTTGAAAGGTCCTACCCAAACAACAATATGCCTGGGACTCGATTAAATCCAACGCGGCTCGACTGCTCTTCCAAGAGAAAGACTATTAACTAGTAACAGCTCCATCTCGTGAACAAAGCTCCAAACGGGGAAGAAACATCCCATGTACCAATACTCTTGACAGAAATCAAAATCATGTAAACTGTATAGAAGAGAGATACATATTTACGTACAAGAAAATAATTACTTCGAAACATCCATTCCTACCAACATACCTACACAGTAAGTTCTGGTAAATGCCTGCCGGAAACAACTTCTTCCACGGCTAATAACACGTTGGATATTGAATTATATCCTGTTGTAGTATCATGTTATTGTAACGAGCTCAAAAAGAGATTTTTTTAAAGATATCTCCGTGAATTTTGGTACAGTTTGAAAATACTTGATGAATAATTAAAAAAAAAACTTTTATCCATTAGCTCCAACGCTACTGGCCACTGGCGTGACTGATGTTTAAAGTTCTCGAACATAAAGGAAAACTATCATTGGTATGATTGTCAGTCCTTATGAAATGATTTATTCAAATGCAGGGCACGCTACCCCCGAGCTATAAAGATGGAACAAACCCCAATTCCCCTATTTACATGTGAAAGGCTATAAACTACTTTTATTGATTTTTATACGTAATATGAACTTGTATCGATTATATAGCGTGATGAACGAGATTGTTACGTGTTGCGTTACCTGTTTAGTAAATGATCGATCCCTCGCGTCGGCTACCATCTCTACATCAATATTGGTATTATTTTCTCATGAACTTTTGTAGAGACACCGTATAGAAGAAAACAACTTACTTCCATACGGTGGTAGAGAGTTTGTCATTGCTTTTATCTCTCGTCGATAGATGGCTCTTCTGATTCACACTGTGCTTTTGCCCCAACCTTTGTATTATGGTCTATATACAAAGTCCCAACTATTCTCACCTTTTTCATACAGTGCCCTCGTTTGTCAAATATCCTTCATGTTTAAAATTTCACCTTCCTGAACTTATAGATTAATTATGAAATGAAGTATAAGTACATCGCTTTGATTTGAGTCACACAGATCACACCTCTGATTTTTACTCAGCAGGATAGTTTTCAATTAATTTTACATTTCGACAAGATTGGGCAGACTGGTTCGAGAGTGACTGGATCACAAGAAGAAGTGATGCCTCAGAAGGGCCTGCTGGATCACTTGATATGAAACCCTTAGTTTCCTATAGGGATTCGTGAAATTTTTCATTTCATCTCAGAACCCATGGATAGAATAAAAGGCGTTTGTAACGAAGTTATCCCAGGTAAGTGATCTAGCAGACCATCATATCGGACAGCCAGTTATCAAAAGGGATTACAAAGTGGAAACAAATTCTTCCTATTCTCACAAATTTATAATTCTCTACAGATTCTCAACCTTACACAGTTTATCCTAAAAAGTTTTTCACTGATAATTAACTTAAAAAAAAACATCTAACAGGGATTCTTCATAGCTTCATAAATCACAATTTTTAGGATAGTGTTTACGGGGTACCTACTTACTTTCTTGGGTCTAGGAGAATTCATTTCATATTTTTCTGAAAGCCAGGGTCTTATTAAGTCTAGTTTTTTTTTATTACTCCAACTGTAATGGAATACTGATGACAATATCAGTCTGATGACAAGCGGCACTTAAGATTTGCTGTCGTTTCATTATAAATGTGAGGGTCAATTACAGTAATGCGTCCATTTCATTAATGCTATTTCTGATTTCAATGATATGAATTTTCTGTAGTCTTCATTAAATTTTCACCGATACACTGGAACGACATTAACATCAACTCTCGATCGTCATTACGGTTTGACAATGTTGTTAGTAACACCCTTGAAAAACTTTGTGCGGATTGTTATATTCCTAAATGTGTCAAGTGGATTGATCACAACAAGTCATCTCAATAGAGTTGAAATAGAATTTGAAAGGTATTTGACGAAGCTTAAAACATGTAACTTCACTCGAGAGTCAAGCTGCTTGTATATGCAGATATCAACCAGCCCAAAAGAAATTGAAACTGCGTTTGTGAAGTACAATAAGGACTGTAGTTCACTAATAGTATCTCAAGGAAATGTTGTTATCGACAAAAAATTGTTGATTAACATACACCATTTTTTTGTTTTTGTTCCTTCTGTTGAGGAACTGATGGACCATGCTATAAAACTTTTTGAAAATTCACTCTGGAATTCAAGGACCAGGGCATACTTTGTCATCACATCTGAAGTAGCCGATATAAATACACTAACATCAACCCTACCGAGAATCTGGTCTACAAAAATCATTAATTTCGTTGTTATATCAGTAACTACAAGATACCAAGTGCATACATATAACGCTTATGAAAAAAGCCCAGTGATTCGTATTCCGAGGTCTCAATTATTCTGTGAAAGACACTTTCCCGACAAAATGAAAAATCTTCACGGAAACCCTTTGCGAGCTTCAATCAATGACCAAATACCGTACACAGTTAAGGAAAATGGCGAATTTACCGGTAGCGAGATTCAAATATACCGACTACTCGTTTACACATTGAAAGCAAGTGTAAAACTAATTGAAAAACCATCTGTAAATGAATCCATAGAAGCACTACTGAATAACGAGGTTGATATATTTCTTTTGAGGATTCTTAATGTAAGTGATTACTTTCATACTTATTTTTGTGAAACGATGTTTGTTTTGGAGTACAAATTGAATTCAACTGTAATTCAATGTTTATATGAACGTAGTTGTTTTGAGAGGGCTTTTTCCTCCATTTTGTGTCTGAAAGTTACTTCTTTGCGTGATCTACACATCATTGTAAAGAGTTCGTTTTGAAATAAATTGCTTTCTTCCTTTCTTTGGAAGTTTCCCACATTTTTTGTATCAAGATGAGAGTAGAAAGCCTAAACCTTACCCTTACCCTCTCCTGAAAATGAACTCTTTTCAACTTTTACATTTGTTTCACTATTAAAATAATTATGACAAATCTAAACGAATAAGATGATTGGCTATACATTCATGAAAGGGACTGATGATAGATATATTAGATGTGTCATAAAAGTTGCTATACAACAAGATTTCTGATAGTCTGAAGTACCTAACTATATGTTAGGTACTTCAGGTACCTACATATGAGTTTTTTGTTGTATTCAATAGGTTACTTGCATGTTTCTATTTTCACTCAAATACCAACAAAATACATTATCATAACATCGACGATGTTCACACTAAATTTTTCCGAATAAAAATGTATATAGTGTACAATTCTCACTCAAAGTTCAATCTAATCCTTTCAATTTTACATAACAACAAAACGCTCTCTATTTGGTTGACGTCACAAGACGTTCTCGCCCGCATTGTTGTTATTCGTCTACCAGTTTACTTTTTTAGATTGTGGTGTGATTGGGGAAAATTCATCAAATAATTAATAAAGAACTCTCTAGTACGTTATTATATAATTCAATTATGCTACGTTCTCCCCAATGGCTGTAAAAAATAAAATTGGGGTCTTTTTAAAAGATTTTCGCGATAATAAAATGAAAAGGGTTACTATTCGACCATAACATGGCTACAAGGTTTTTTTTTTATAAACACTGGTTCCTCTCGAATCTTATTTGGAGCATATCAAGATAACTGGTTTTGATTTCAGGGAATTCATTTTTACAGTGTAGGATAAGGTCAAATTGGCACTTAGGCACAGAGAGAGAATTTTGAAGTAATTATTGATGTTATCTCCTTGTTTAAAAAAAACAATTCCTCACTTTGCCATGTTCTTAACTTACAGCTAGTGTATCAAAATTCTCATAAGAGCTATTAACATTTTGTAATAAGAGCTAAAGGCTTAACTTTTCGAAATTACACATTATCTAAATGACAATGACAATGCAAAAAAAGAACTCCGAAGACTACAAGGAGAGTGTTATCAAAGTTTTATGGAATTCCACAGACTGTTCAAAAAATTAACAAGCAAGCGGGGCCCCATCGAAACGAAGCGTATATTTTTGATGCCAAATCCAAACTGGAAGAATCCCAGTTCCAAAGGCTGGTACAAGAACAGTCCAGTTGGAAAGAATACAATATCTTCCTGGTTCAAATCCACTGCATCATTGATTGGAATTGATGTTAAAAAGATAACAGTAACAAATCATTCTGTAAGGGCCACTGCTGTTTCAACTTTAGCCAAAACGGAATAGATTAAAATAACCGGTTATGGCAGCAGCCACTCAATGAAACCATATCTGCAAATAGACTCGGGCCATGATCAGGAAATAATTGACGCAATGAGGTCTGTTACAACTTCGGTAAAGACGATTCAAGAATCTCCGAATCAAGAACAAGCAACTACTTTCAATCAACCTGCCATAGTTTATAATAATTGCATTTTCTATATAAACAATCCGTAGATTTGCAATAGCGGTTTCATGACACCGAAAATTCAGCTAGCTGCACCAGTGAAGAACGTAGACTTGGTTCGGTTAGCGGTGGGGTTATCGCTGATAACGAGTCAATATCATCCTGTTTGTAGGTCATTATTAACGAAGTTGCGGTTAAGAGCTTGACTCTTGTTATCAGCGAAAACGCCCGCTAACCGAACCATGTCTACGTTCTTTATTGGTGCTGTTAGCTGAATTTCCGGTGTCATGAAACCGCTATTGCTCATCTACTAATTACAATAGTCAAAATAATAGATTTATCATCACTTGTAACCATTCATATAAAATAAAAAACTAACAACTAATCTATTTTTTATGTTATTTTTCAACTTCTGGAAACCTAGCTAGCTAAATATAACAAATTTACATTGCTTCAAAGTTTCGATATCATTCTCTAGGTATGGGTTACAAGCCTGCGATGATTCCGAAATTTTTATTCATTGTAGTTGCATGAAAATGGCAACCTAAAGGATAATATAATATATTTTCTATTTTATATCAATTTTGGATTACTAGAAAGTTATAATTTTATCAAATTTAAGCTTTGCAGTTTTGGTACTGGATATGTAATGGTTTCTCAGCCTGCCCTTTAAGATATTGTTTTCTACTCATTGTAGTTACACGGTAATGCTGTTTTATAATGAAATATATAACATTCTTTGATTTTTTATTTACTTCGGGATATTACAAGTGTTAGAAAATGGTTGTTTTATAGATACATACCAACAGGAACAGATTACATGATAATATTCAGTTTGTCTTCACACCAATGGACTCTTAGCCTATAAACTGTTGATTTCTACTGATTGTAGTAGCTCAAAAGTGCCATTTAGGGACAAAAAATATAATATTCTTTCAATTTATAGTTACTTGAGCTTACTACAAGTGGTAGAAAATTATTAAATTTCAAAGATTTTTCGGGAAGCTGCATAAACAGATTCAGAGCGCGTCATAGATTTGGCAGCAATTATTTAGTCCTTCATATTGGTAATTTTTACTTATTGTAGTTGCATGGGAATATCATTTCAAAATAGAAAATAGTATATTCTTCAATTATAAATAAGTTTTGAGTAACTACAAGTGGTAGAAAATTGTTTTATTGCGTTTCTATTGATGTGGGTTATGCGCGCTTTAATGGTATGGAATTCATAACCAGCGTCAGCAATCATCAGCATAGGATGAGGTTGATCATTATATTTTGACAGTTCAAAACATCAAAAAACTCGTGTTCTGTCGCAATAAAGAATATTGCACGGCCAGTAGAACCAACGAAATTCTTTGTTTGAAAAATAAATCGATTTGAAAATCATACTATGTGCAAAATATGCGTGAAATTGTCTGATGTAATGATCAATCATCGTACCATGACTTATTTACTAGCATTAATAGAGGATTATGGCTCCAATTTGGAGAAAGAAAATTTGTTCCGAATTGTCCACAAATATTTGCATATAAACTACGCAAAATTGAAAGTACTGAATGGGAAAAAGGTAAATGAATTAGTGTCTGAATATTATATATATTTTATTAGACACTTAATTGAAAACATTCTAAGTACTACATTTTTGCCATTAAGAAGAGAGGAGGTATCTGATGAATATAGAAAACATCTTAGCTTTGTAATCAAAATGTATTCAAACTAAATAGTATGTGAACAAATAAAAACCAATCTGTCAAAAATGGTCTGTTATTGTAAACGTCAAAAAATTTCCAGTATAATTCGCTGTTGGGTATCCCACGAGAAAAAAATTCCACTAAAATACCTCCTTTGCCATGGTGATTTGTCAAAATAACGTATTTTGATTGGTTCAAAATCACAGGTGTGAAATTTTCAGTATAAGTTAAGAACCAAATTTGCAAAATTTTCATTGAAAATGTTTTTATTAATCTATATATGCCATAAGATACATAAGATACTCATTTCTTTTGAAAACACATAAAACACTTCACAAATGAGGATTTTTTGGAGTAGTATAATCGAATACAATTTTATTTACTGAACAATTTTGTTTTGCTAGAAACTGTTTAAAGAAAGGAAGTTGTACTCAATATGTAAAACTATTGTTGTAGTACAACAAATTTACTCTTTTACCTTTCAGGAAGGAATTTTTTCTGGTACATTTTCATTAATTGAAAATACGTGCCTTTTATTTTTCATCTCCAGATGATGAAAGAGGAAAAAAGTTTGAACTGGTTGGTTAATTACTACAGGCCCTTGCTTCTCTAGAACTTAAGATGTACTGGGATTGCATTCACAGTGCATCTGTGATTACAATAAAAAAAAAAAGATTTTCCTCCACAAAAAATGAGTTTTGTTCAATAATCTGATATTATATATTAAAAATTAATATTCTCTTCGAAAGTATTTTACAAAATACAGATTGTCTATTTTGTCTGTCCGTATAATGTGTATTGGATGTATAATTTATGATAATTCCATTTGATAACTTCAAGTCAACTCATTAAAGAACAAATCCATTCTATATCAAGCGACATTCAATGACTTGACATTTTCTAACACTTCGGAAAATAAAATACCGCAATGCAATTCAGTTCTTCTGAAAAATCAATGAAGGGATTAAAAAAATCCACCTACCTGGGAAAGTCCCAAATAATCGCTGACATTCTCAGACAAATAAACGAAGTCCCCTTCTGCAGACAAAACCACAATGAAACCATCGAGCGATTTCAGGAATACCGATCCGTCAGTTCCGGTCTCTTCGTCTGGTACTTTTAGTTCTGGAACTAAATAAGAAGACAATGAAAATCTGAGAAGCGAAACATCATAATAATCGAGAAATGATTCATTAGTCCACAACCCCAGAAACGAATATAAACTCATTTCTTATTATAGCATTATATCTAATTTAACTCAGAAGTTACTTCTAGCGATACCGACAATGTTTTCCAAATAATATAATTCATAAAGACTGAAAATATTTCTCTAGAAAATGAATTATACACCTTACAATTATTTTTTTATATATCAAGTTGATATCGGTAAAAAAATACTCTAGGTACCTTTTTAAACTTTAACTCGAAGTGAACTATTTTATCTATCGGCCACTTTAGATATCATTATTGCGGTATGAGTATCATCAACCAATATGAATATAATAAATACAACTAGCAATGTAGGTACAATGACGAAGGTAAAATGAAATGAATATAATATTTAAATTGAGAGTGGTATATTTTTTAGGAGAGAATAAAGGAAGGTTTTGCCTTTCTACTTCTCCATCTTGATTCAAAAAAGTGGGAATCTTCCAAAGAAAGGAAGGAAGCAATCAATTTTAAAAAAATTAACTCTATTCAAAGATGTGTCGATCAAGCAAAGAAGTAACTTACAAACAAACTGGAGATGGAGAAGTAGAAAGCCAAAATCTTTCTTTTCGCATAAGTTTCGACTTCTGAGGGTTGACGTTTGTCAGCTGGTTAACGGAACGAACAATTTTAGTACAACAATTTTTTAGAACGATATATTCCATACAATTGAAGGAAAAACTGGTATGGAGTATGGATCGAAAACACCTCAAAGATGCGATTCATTTCCTTCCTTTTCATGGAAGAGAATATAAGCATCTCTAATCACAAGAAATTTGGTGACACTTGTGAACCGTATTCGTACCATTGCCTGTATATGAGTGTCACCAGTATGTCAAGTAATAGAAGCATTTACCATAAGGACCAAAACTGGGGAGGGGGCCTAGAACCTCTAAAATTTCGACGCGAAGAGATAAATCTGTCGTTGGAGGTCATATATCTGGTAGTGGTCCCAGGCTAGAAAGAGTTCTAAGAAAGACTGATGCTGGCCGGATGCACCTTCGGAAAGACATACGACACAAACGAGACATAATGTATGGGCTTTATACTATTATAACAATGAGAGCAATGAAAACCACTCCCACACTTTTGAATCTTCCTCCTCTACATCTTGTAACAATGGGAAAAGCAAGAGTGGGCCAATTCAGCTGGATGGGATCGGCAAAACAGAAATTTCGGAATATGTGGAGAAACGAACTACACTGAAATACATTTTAGATACACACTTCGCAGTTATAGACTTGAACCGCGAAGATTGGAGAATGAACAGAGATCCCGAGAACATACTCGGCCAGAAACACCTGGTATGCAGACAGGTCGAAAACCAAACATGGAAAAGTAGCTGTCATTTACTGTGCAATACTACAAGGCGCGAAGAACATTAATTTGAGCCTCAGCGAAATGAACGGATCAATCTTTTCATAAATAGCCAGGCCCAATCAAAAACTCTGATGAACCCAAATCGATAATCGTCTGGGAATAACGTGAAGAACTGAGGAAACTGGCGGATAGGAATAGATGGACTATATACAAAGTGCCAGGACAATCAACTATCGCAGACAACGAAAAAGTTTATGGGCGGATCATGAACCCTATAGATATATAGGCCCTAAACCATCTGTGGGGGTGCCACAATCTCCGGTACGCAACCAAATTTGAAAGAGAATCTATAAGAAACATGTATTGGAAAAATATACCGGCAACACACAGAACATAACCTTCATAAAGGAACCGCCCGTTCTTGCTTTGACAAAAGAAGAACAAATACAGGATTACTCACTGGACAGTCCACTGGGAGGACACCTGTAGAAAAAAGGACTGTACAGCAAAGACGACCTTAGCTGCAGGCAATGCAACAAAAAGATGGAGACAGCTCGTCATATTTTATGCGAATGTGAGGACAACCCGAATTATTTCCAGAAGAATATGACATACGTCTACCAAGGAATCTGTACAAACTAATACAGGAAACGAAATTTTTGGAATGGGTATCATGAAAAAGCTAGGAAAAAATGCAATAAGCCCATGAGGCTGCAGTGTTTTCCGAAGATTTGGAAGAAATGGAGAAGTCAGACGTCTCCAAGTAGTTGAAACAAACATGTCAAATAAAATGTCGATACAAGCATCTGTATCATTCGATACAAGTGAAGGAGAAAAAAGGAATATAAATCTATAACACCTCAAAGGTGCGATGTATTTTCCTCCGTTTCATAGAAGACAATATACGCTTATCACCAGTGATTTTGGGAAAATCGTTCTATGCGTTCCATTGCCTGTATATGGGTGTTTACGTTTATAGTATGCCGATTAATGTCTACTATAATAGTGATTTAGTGTATAGAGATTATAACTGAAATTCTACAGTGTTTGCTGCGTAATTATTCATTATCTAGTAGGAAAGTAGAAGGTGCTATTAAAATAGCTTCGAAATCTCTTTGTTGGAGAAAATATCTTCAGGTATTAACTGAAATTTGAAGAAACTCATGTATTGATCGGGGTTCTGTGTTTTTTGTTTCTTTGCACAACACGTTGGGTGTTCCGTCTCCATCAGTTTTTTCCCTCGAGAAGAAATTCAGCAATTGATAATTTCAATTGACCAGTTCTTTGTAGTACTGAAAGAGATAAATCCTATAACGCATCGATCAGGATCCACACTATATGTACTTCAATTTAGATTTCAACTAACTGACGATACTTTTCACAAACATGGAGTTGTTCATTCCAATTATCTCGACCAGGGCTCTTGCGCTTTTTCGCAGCCGTTCAACTTTTCGTCAATAGTCGTCAATATTGGTTCAGATAGTGATTCACAGTTATTAAAAAATAATAAGAGACATACACATACACCAAACTGATTTTTGAATATAGTTTGAAATACATCCCAAGGTGTAGGCAGGTTCCCAGGCTCCAATATCTCAACAAAGGAATCCAACGACTGTATTCAAACGTCACATCATCAAAAATTTATTTTATTATACACGTTGCTTAGAATTTATTTCATATCAAAAAAAGTTTGAGAAATTCTGTTATCAGGTATATAATTTTTAGGAGAATTTGACTGATCAAATAGACTAATTTTAGATTCAATGCCATGCAGGTTAATGTGCTAATGAAATTAAATATTGATAACCATTAAATGCCCATCCATCTACCAGAATTTTGATTTCATGTTTTTTTTTCAACAATTAACACCGTACTAACGTGTGCGTCACCACTGCAGGACAAAGGGGGCCGTGCCCCCTCCCTGGAACCTAGCAACATACATTTATTTATGTCTATGATGAAAATGTACTTCGACATAGATAATATAACTGCACTCTAAAAAATTTGGACAATGACTGGGATTTTAATAATTATTAATACCGTTAATTTAATAGTTATTTAATTATCGTTATGCACAACTATTGGAATTTTAATAAATTAATTCTCGGCATGGTTACAGTCACCGCACAATCGCTCATAACAAAAACAAAGTTATTCTCGGAATGGTTGTGGATTATAACCACCGCCCTATCGTTGACAGCACCCTCTTCCTCGCAGGTATATAGCATTGTTTCATGTTTCAAAGTGGTATTGACAAGTTTCAGTATTCTAGTTCTATGTGAGTGTGCAATATTTCTTTTCTTAAAAAGTTTGGTAAACAGGTTACATACAGCAAGTACCAAACGTGACGGCGAGCCCGCCTCCATTCCATGCCGCCAATGTAACCCCTACTACAGATCTTGCAAGACATACAAATGCTCTGTACAGAGGAGTATCATTACTTGTCCTCCACTGCTGTTGGGGCATTGCCTGAATAATTTGTGTTGTTTCTGGAAAAATGTTATCGCCTAACAAAAAACCAGTCATTGAGAGTCAGGCACGTGAAATTATTTTTGAAGTGTTCAATTATTTTCAAACTGTTGAATGTTAGTCGGATACGTTATCAAATGTGAAAAATAAAACATTTCTCGTTACAGGCAACATTTAATAAATTTCAAAAATAACTATTTCAACAAAAATCTTTATTTTGTATTAGGTATTTCAATAAGAATCATTAAGAGAGTGGTTAAAGAAGGGGAGCAATTAATTTCTGCATATAACAGAGAACTAAATTTTCCACCCGAAGAAAGACACGGCCTAGAAGAGCACCAGTATAGACCAGCATTAGTATTAGACGGATTTTTTACGATTTTCATAAGACGGAAGGGTGTCGTATTACGGTAAAAAAGTTCCAATACAAAAGTAATGACGTTTTGGCAATTCTGGCTTCCGAAACATCTCTTCGTATATTTTTAAAGAAAATAGGTTTCAAATGGAGTAGGGCTGAAAATAACAGAAACATTTTAATAGAGAAAATGGACATTAGAGAATTGAGGATCAAGTATTTACAAAAAATCAATTATTTTCGTAGCCAACATAGACCAATTGTGATTCTTACCTTCATAGTGGACATACATCTTCCGAGAACTGGACAGATGAATCAACCAAAGGGTTATTTAAGAATATTGCGAAGAGATCAAGACTCATTATTGTGACATGGGCTTTATACATAATTGTCGGCTTATATTTAAATCAGGCACAACATTACGGGATTATCATTCAGAATTGAATACTAAAAATTATGGTAAATGGTTACAGGAAAATATAATCCCAAATCTACCTGTAAATTCGTCAGTCGTGATCGATAATGCTCCATACCATAATAGTCAAATTATTCCAGACCCCAACATAAATTCTAGGAAGGCTGACATGGTGAAGTGGCTGCACGAAAAAAAGTATTCTGTTCACCCCTATCACGCCCAACATGCGACTTGATCAAGGTAAATAAAAATCATCATATTAGATACAATGGTTCTGCTTGAACACGGACATAACGTGTTGTGACTTCCACCCTACCATCCGGATTTGAATCCCATTGAACTCACTTGGGCTACTGTCAATAACACAATAACAACATATCACAAAAAAATGTAACCTTCAAGTTGGAAAATGTGACGAAACTGGCGGAGAACGAGTTTGATCAAATCACTTCCGAAGAATGGCAAAAGCGTTGCCGACATGTAGTAGATATAAATCGAAAATGAAACATTCACAGACGTTCAGAGGTAAATCCAGGGATCATAAATTGAAATGACGATAGCAACACAAGCAGCAGTGAAGATGAAGAAAATTTGTATTCAGATGATTAAAGTTCATTTTTGGATAATTGTATCATTATATAACATTTTATGAACTGTACGACTACCTATAATACTAAATAAAATATGAAAAGAAATTACAAAGAAGTCATGTTCCATTTGCTACCCTAATTGAAAATGATTTTATAGGTACGACACTGGCCGGCAAGGGACTTATCGTAATCCAATAGTAATTTAGTTGAAAGAGTCTATATCTGCGCGATCGCTCGCCATCAGCCGTGGCGTGTACTGTACTATGATTTTAATTAGGTGGTTAGTTTTATTCTCCTTTCTTGATGTATTCCATTGAATAATATGTTTCTCTTTCTAATCGCAGCTTTGGCGATGGATATTCGAAATTTTTTCGTGAAAGAAAACAGGGAGATGAATTCACCCCCGCAAAAAAGCGAAAGTTATTCATGAAGAACCACAAGCTGGCACTAGTGGCACTTCGACAATTGTTTCTCCCAAAACTATGAATGATAATGATTTGGGTTTGTTTTTGGAAAAACAAACGATTCCAGATGAAAGAAAATATGACTTGTTGAATAATCCTTGGATTCCGAATGATACGTACAATTTCAAACTCGACTCAATCAACACCATTTATTATTAGAGAGTGGTTTAACCGATATGAGTGGATTGTAGATTCGAAAAAACTGAAGGGTGCACTTTGTAAATAGGTTGCCTTTTATGTTTCGGGATTTGGCAACCCTAGTGTTGCAATCTGGCAACTGACAGCTCTATCGTAAAGTTTTAGACGTACTCAGAACATTTTGACATATAAGCGCTATTTGTGTTTTTTACAGTATCTTAAAAGTTTCATCTCGGCCCAAAAATGGAATTAAATCGTGAACAATTTCGTGCGATTATTTTTTACAACTTTCGACGTGGATTAACTCAGCAACAGTGCATGGATGAACTTAATTCAATTTTTGGCGATGAAGCTCCATCAA
>WOGR01005902.1:0-13465 GCA_015342045.1 Leptinotarsa lineolata | reverse complement strand
AATTCATGTGATATTCGAAGAAGATATAATACAAATTTTGGATGATATCAATCATCTCATAAAAGTTTGCAAAATTATAATATACTTATCACCTCTGAAATCAACAAAATTTTGCAAATTCAGAAAAATATCTAGTTTTTAATTAGATCAAACAAACTCGTTAATATCTTAGAGTGTAGATCTACAATTCTTGTGAAAAATAACATTGAATTTTGAATAATTTGATATCCCTATCAAAATATTCATTTTATATTAAAAGTAATATATTTCTACACTTTCAAATCGAATCAACTTCATACCAAGTATACTTATGAAAATATTGAAATTCTATATTTTGTGTTAATGAATGATTGTAATGAACTGTTCAAAATTATTTGAAACTCATATTAAGCTCCGATGTTGAAGAATATCATTATATCAAATGGGTGGTGTGTCAGATAAATGTTAACGTTTTGATTATTTGATAATATACATAATTTCCATTGATAAACTCACCAGCCGGGGACGTTTTCGGGAGCATCACATCTTTGACTTTCTTCGTTGTAAACTTCGCCAACTTGACATCCTAAATCCCTAGGTTCAACGCCATTCAGGCACACATAAAATCTTTGGCAATCGGTTGGATGGGCATATTTTGGATGAATAACTAGATTTCCATTAGCATCTTTTTGTCCTTCAGACGGGCACTTGAAACCATCTTTCAAAGTATCTGAAAGAAAAAATACATATTAGGATATTACACCGAAACTAATTTCAAAATAACATGGCACCTCCCGGTGCCATCACATTGACTCCGACCATGAAACCCCTTTTCTACCCTCCGCTCATGACTTGGCTTCGAGTTGCGTGTAACGTCACATGACCTTGACTTACGTCATGATTATGAATCCCCATTTTGGTTCTTCGCCTATGATTTAACTTCGAAAGCCGCAACGAAGCAGTTTAAGCGTTCAAAAACCATGTTTTGGGGGTGTCTCAAGAGGAATAGAAAAAGTGCTTTGATAAATGGTTTAAACGAATGCAAAAGTGTATTGATCATCAAGGGGAATATTTCGAAAAACAATAAAGTCATTTTCATTAAAAAAAAAATGTTTATTATTTGCTATTCCCGAAATATAAATAGTACCCCTCGTACTTTATCTCAAATTGAATCATAGTGGAAATTTACCAAGCGAAATAACATATCAAGACTATTTTATCGATTGTATGAGGAAGATGAAAAAGTATGTACAAAAACGGGTGACAGTTCACGTGTGAATTATTATATAGATAAGGAATCTCGTATTCAGTTCTTTTGGGAACATTTATACCAACATTATTCTTGAATGAAAGTCATGAAGTACTGTTCAAAACTCCAACTACCGACGCACGAAGAAATACAATATTATCACAAGGCCTGTGCACACCTCCGTGAAGGCCAAGCAGTTGGTTGTAATTTTTAGGGGTATTACTACCTGATTTATTCTTTATTGATATATGAGTGCGATGTACAACTGCTTTCGCTTGGTAAGCGCGTCCAGCGAAAAAATCTCATAGCAAGATTCGATGTGAGTGCGAGAAAAATTCGACATCTTCATTACATTGGTGGAATATTTGAGAGCGTGTAAGACGAGCTGAACCATGGTGATGAGGGCATATTTCTTGTAATGTCGACTTAGAAGTCAAAACAGGACTCCAGGATATCGATAGAAGACGGAAGGGTAATGCGCGGACATAGAAATAGAGGATTTGATTTTACGAAGAATTTCACGGTCAAGATTTTTGTTATATTCACCCAAGATTTTTCACAATATGGATTCCCATACTTGCGAACAAAATTAACATACTTTTCCGAACTAATACTTGCACAGCGGTGCCCATGACAATCCTTGGGGGTAACAATTATACTTTTTCAAAGTATGGTTACCTATGCAGAAGTAGAATCTTGTGTGGTGGTGTGATGGAAATAATATACGTTGTGATATTGTTAGCAAGCTTTTTAATTCGACGCATTGTGGAACACTCGAGAGTGTGTTACCTCCTTAATCCAAAAGTCGCGCAATATTTCGACCTTTGAGGGTCACCATTTTTGAGGAACGACAATTGTCATGGTCAGAAAAGAGTGAGTATGAAGTTGAAATGGAGTTAAAATGGGGCCAAATATTAAACAAAATGACCGATTCAACAGCTTGACTGTAAAATGATGTTTCACAAAAGTGCACAGTGGTCAAAGTGTAAGAAACTACCAGATTCATTACCTCAAAGAACACTGTCCGAGGTCGACCTCAAATATCTTGCTATGAAAATAGGAACTGAACATTTTGGCGGAGGATTCATACGTAACAATTTCCCAAAACTAGGAGCTCATCAATATAAATTTGACATGATTAGGAGACTGATTGAGCTAGCATACACAAAAATTAGTGCCTTCGTAAAAAATTTTGATAGCGATATCCACTACATTTGTGGGAAATTTTTGACACCAGGTCCAACTGGTCCATTGAATAACTTGTTCCTGATACAAATCGATATCCTACGACACTGGGTGTGCTGCGGTACCACAATATGCTGGAGGACGTAATCAAAAATGTGCCGCGTATATGTGATGTGCAGGAATATGACTGCGGTTGTTTTCGCCTACACACTACAACTGAAGACACGCGACAGAGAGTCTAGATCTGGCCGGGCATGCCTCATGGGAAATTTATCATTACCAATAATTCTCCATTAAGAAATTTTCACATCGAACGAATCGTCCAACTCGTCTATGAAAAACTCTGATATCTCTAAACAAATCGATACTCCGCAAGGTCTTTGAGGCCATGCCGTTTGATCTACTGAGCAAACTGAAGGCCCCTTGAACACCGTCGGTGGTGTGAAGTGGGTCTTATTTTACTTCCGTTGAGCTTTTCCTTCGCGAGCTTTTGTTTCTGAATGTTCTCATTGGATAACACGTTACGACTTCATAGCTGACATGGAAAATGTGCAATATTTATCAGAAGGCTAATATTTCCAAGATTGAGTCACGATTATGTTCAAAATGAGTACTGTTATAAAGCACCAGAACTGCAACACTCTTCTCTACGCGCGTTCCATCAACCAAGTTGGCGTCTTCAGGAGATGAAGTACATACATTTCTGACTATAAAACCGGTCTCTATTGTCTATATTTATATTCAACAGTGTGCTCCTTCACTTTGAGACACTGTCCCCAAGTTACAATTTTCGCGTACCTATGGAACTCGTTTTGAAAAAAATAATCGTATCTTGGTAATTCTTGGTATTAACATATCGTTCTTGTTGAAAAATATTCAGAAGGCAGACAATTCGATACGTTCATTAGTTCCGCTTCGTGAATGATGAAAACCTCCTGGATAATTCCATGTGATCCCGGTCGTTATCCATAGCACGCTCGGTAGTACAGCGATGATGTACACAATTTCGTCAGAGCTGAAAGTAGGGAACGTGTGTGGTGGGTCACGAATCTATATGCCTCCGCGAAACAGTGAATATGTGGAGTCTAATCCGACTGCCTTCCAGAGTCACCAAGCTAAGCCTGCAGCAGAGGAACGAGACGAAGCCAACCGAGTCAAGCGAGGACCGCCGACCGGATCCATAGAAATCGAAGCTAAACAAGCTGACGTTAGTCTGTGCCGACCAATAGAGGGGAGTCCCGTGTCATACAAGGTGGGAAATGTACGTAGGTAATAATTATAGTAAGTGCCTGTCCGCCTCCATCAGAGTTTAGTTTCACGTCCAGAGCAGGTCTATCCTCTTACTACTTTTTTACGCGACTCCCCTTGCTTTTTTCGATCCTTTGTGATATTTGCCACTTGGATCATCTGTTCGAATCTTCTCTTCGCATATCTGGTCCTTTGTGGTATTCGCTACTTAAGCTTTATTTTTCACGCGTCTCCTCTCATGTTTTCCGATGGTTTGTGGTTTTTGCCACTTGGATGATCTCTTCGAATCTGTTATCCACGTTTCCAGCTCTTTATGTTATTCGCCACTTGGGCTTCTTTTTCTTCATGCGTCTCCTCTTACGATTTTTGATCCTTTGTGGTATTCGCCACTTGAATTATCTGTTCGAAGTTTCTCTCCGCTATTTCGACCCTTTGTGTTATTAGTCACTTGGTCTATCCTTTTCCTTTTCTCGCTTACGGTACTATTGTCACGTATCGTCGTCGTTCTCAAAATGTCGGGGTCGCACGTGTGGAATTAAAAGCATAATACGAAATTCGTATATTTGTACGGGGTCATAGAATAGTGAGGGACATGTAAAACCTGACTTTTTGAATATCGATTTTGTCTAGTGCACACAGACCTCTGAATTACCGTTTCTTCACTGTATCTGCCCGGTTTAGGGTTGCCTTGTGTCACTTAGAATTCGCAAGGCTGGCTTATTTTGAAGTTCCTTGTTCTTTCGTATGAGCCAAGAATCAATAACGGATAAGATTGTATTTTTGAAAAATTGAACGCCGAAGTAGCCTCAAAAACTTCTTGTTCACTTCAACAAATGTTAGGTGACCCAAACGTCAATATGTTGGAGAATGAGAGATCGGGAATATTTGGAATGAGCTGTGAGAACTGTGACAAAAATACATCAGTCAGACTAAACGAGTTATTAAAACACGTTTTGAAGAACACGTTCCAATTTAGTAGACCATAAAAATCTAGTGTCGCGCAACACGCCTTGGAAAACAGCCACAAAATAAATGAAAACTTTGAAATTTTCGAGATCGATAAGTGACACCAGATTTTTGGATGCTTTCGGAAGTCTAAAAATAACAAAGAGTGTAATGAGAACTATGAACAGTGACAGAGGTCCATATCAATCAGCTCATTATTGATGAATCGCTCTGCCAAATTTAGCGCAAACATTCACGAGAAAGTTTTCCACGAATTTTTATCTGGAATCATTGATGTGAGCCTGAAAGTAAAAGAGTACCCTATAGATATGAATAAAGATCAGTTTCAGAATTAGGAATTAGCGTACTTCATCTCACGAAGGTTGATAAAACGCTCATCGAGAAAAGAGTTGCAGTTCTGGTGTTTTGGAACAACACTTGTTTTGGATTCATTCTATACCAGAAGTTTCAGTTTTAACTTTCACAATTTAGTGATGAAAATTCTGTAGTCAGCACTTCCGGTACCGGAATACTTGGCGTTGGGCCAGTTGTAATTATGATTAACACCACCCAACTGTTTTCTGGAGCAAATATTGGAATACGTGTCGTCAGCGCTGCTCCATAGGTCCCCGTCAAAAAATGAAGCGAGTCTAAGTTATTCAGTGATTTTCTACGGCTTAAATTCTCCAAACCAATAATAAAAGTTGGGACTTTGATGAAGCAGACAGCCAGATTTATTTCTGCTAGGGCCACGTCTATCAGTAGTCAATGAAACCGTACAGTTATAATTTTCACTTTTATTGACTGCTAACTTACATCGTTCTATCAGGAATCATTCTGTCTGCTTTATTACCTTCAGCGTTTCATTTTATGTTTTGGAGGATCATTTTTGCGAAATCACCAAATCAATTAGACTTACTCCTTTTTTTGACAGGAATGGAGTAACGCTAATTTCGGACTACTGGATTCCTGTTTAATGTCATCTTTTCTCGTTTCATATACATTTTCAGCTTCCAGCGTTCCACCGCCAACTGTCGTGGTACTGGAAGTGCTGACTTTACAATACCTTTCCATCTCTGAAATGTGATCGAAACTTTTGTACGCTTTCGACGCTAGCTCTTGGACTTTAAGTGCTTTATCGCCGACTGCGCTGTGCTTTCGCGAGAGAAAGTTTCAACCATAATAGTCTATTGTTCTTCTCAATACATTTATTGCCTTCTTTCAAATACAGAATTATATAAGTTCATTGATTTCAATATTTAAAGAAGACACCTTTCATTATTGTGGCAACTGTCAGTTTCTGATGCGATAACTTCTTTCTCCGCATAACATTTATTTTTGAAATAACGTTGAAATTCTGTTCAACCTTTTGTAACAAACTTCATACAGGAAGTCTGCAGAATTCCTGTTTGAACTTGGTTACAATTGGTTGCGATCACATCTCACAAAATCGCCAATAACACCACATTCTTTCACAGTTTCATTTTCAAAATTTCTGAGATTCTGTCTTACGAATAAAACACATTTTTTCTCTAACTACAAAATCTGTACAACTCTACCTATTTTTCCTTACTTACTTGACAGAGAGTTACATCCTTGTCTCCCTGCTGAATCAGGCCATACACATGTTCCAGTATACTCATCGAAGTGTAATCCTGCAGTGCAGGTTATTTCAATATGTTCT
Source organism: Leptinotarsa lineolata (assembly GCA_015342045.1). Lineage (NCBI taxonomy): Eukaryota > Metazoa > Arthropoda > Insecta > Coleoptera > Chrysomelidae > Leptinotarsa > Leptinotarsa lineolata. The sequence continues at coordinate 7,175 of WOGR01005902.1, read as the reverse complement.
CCTTGAATACAGTTGTAAAATTTATTACAAATGGCGGGATCTTCATGAGCAAAAAAACCGTTCAATCTTGGACAAACGCCTTTTGGCTGAGGCTGCTCTGAAATTAGAGGATCAATTTTTAAGTTTCATGTTTTATTACTTCGGTAATAAGTAAGTATCTTGAATTTTAGACAGTAACAACTATAAAAAAGAAATAGAATCTAATAACGTTTGAATTTTAGAATAGAAATTATCCATACTTACGGAGCTCAGTACGATCTTCACAATCAACGTTGAAGGCTTGATCACACTTGTTTCTTTTTCGTATGAGAGGATCAAAAACTAGACCATCTGGACAGAGTTTAGTAGTAGGAATACCATCCACACATTCGTAATATTTATCACATTGGCGGGGATCCTCATATTGTCCATCTTTGGCTGGGCAGTTGAATTGAGAATCTTAAAAAACACATTTTTCTGTTACTATTGAAAAAACCGTCGATTATGAAATGAACAAAATCATAACTTTACATTTGTGTTTCAATTATTTATTTTCAATAGCCTTGATAATTTCCGATATCAAAATATATTCTCAGTCGTCAAACTTAATTGACATCTTGTTTGGAAATATATAGTTTGTGAAATAATAGTGAAGTGTATATTGCTGTTCCCCATCAACAATTTACAATGTGTCAAAAAAAGGTATTTCTCAAAAGTTCGTCATTTGATAACAAAATGAGAGTTTTGAGAACCTTGAATAGCTTTATGTCGCACTCTTTTGAATGCTGCCTCTTGACGTAGTTGTTATAGTTGTTAGAATGTTGGACCTCATTGCTATTGGACCTAAGTTCAAGTCCCATCTGCTGTAAATACTTTCTCATTTTTTCAATTATTAATTTTTAAACTACGTGAAATTGAATGAAATTACAGGATACTTTTAAGTACTCACCTCTTGAGGCGTTATGGTATCATGAGGAAATGTTCATCAGTGAGATTGAGTAGGTACGAGTACATCTGATTTATGTCCCTATCAGTCTAGTTCACAAGTATCATTTTACAAAATTTGAGTTCACTCTTTTAGAAAATGATGATTGAGGTGTCATCCAATATTGAATTTATCCAGAGTATTTGACGATTCGAGCCAATTTGCCCAAACGAATAGTTGTTAAGTTATAAAAAATTAAGTTGAGAACAAAGGGGTTAATGAGTAGAATTTGGAGCCTCTGGCGTGAACTAAATCTATTGAAAACATATTTACCTCAACAGAATAAAAATGCTGTCTTTCGAGGTGCGATTCTCTAATCAAGTTAGCATCACCAGAAGATGACTAAAAATAGTCAAACGCTTATCGAGAGACACCATTTCTGTTCTGGTGAGGAAAGAGTGATTTTTTTTCACGAGTATCTATAAAACTATTGGAGACATTCTGAATTTGAACAATGATTTTTAAAGAGCATAAACTTCACTATAAAACGTTCTGACTTTCTGAAATGTAGCACCAGTATTTAAGGTAAAAATATGTGTGTAAGGAAAAAATAAATGAAATGAAAAATTAAAAAAGTTTCTCATGGATATTTTCATTTATTTTCTAACAATCGAATGAAGTAGAGTGTGAACTGTAACGATTAAAACTTTACATCATTAAATCAAATCTATTATTCATATGAGCCCACTATCTATTCGTTCCATAAATCAATAACAATGAATTAATACATACGAGAGCATCTTGCGGAGGATAGCCCAACTATCATACTCATAGAATTTTATAGAACGCAATATTATCTTTGGGGCATTTGACATTAATAAAACACGCATGACCGAATTGGATTGGTCTGGAATTGAAGGGGGGAGGTCATTTTGCTCTCTTCTTGTCGATCGATCAAGGTAGTAAGATTGATTTTAGTTTCTTGATCGCTGATTTGTAACATATCGTTTAAAATTATCTAAACATATCTTCTTTTTCTCAAATAGAGATTGTTAAAAGTGTTTCATATTTTTAACAGAACATCAAGTACGTGAAAGGAGAGTTCCTAATTATTTATAACCTTATTTTTTTGGCTATCAAAATGTCGGTATGCATGGCTTCATGTTATTGATATCCAAATTTATTTTTGTAATCATTCAAGATTCAAGTGATTATCTTTTACTTTTATAGATGTTTTCAGGTTATCAATTTAATTTTCACAACTTCAGAACTTTAAGAATTTGACTGCGTTTTTATTTTCACAGCATTTGGTTGTACGAAGAATAAAATTCCAAAAGGAAATTGATGGTAGAAACGCAATACACCACATGGTATCCTGTGAATCAAGGCTGGAGATGATTCTGGGTGAGTATTATTGCACACATTTTGTTATTTTCAAAATCTGTAGTTGTGTGATATCTCAGAGTCATTTTCATCTGAGCCGCCAGGTCCAGTTTGGATAATTCTTAAAAGTGAAATATTTTATCCCTCTCTATATTATTGTTTTTTTAAATATATCTAGAACTTGAAACTTGGATTTCATAAAATTTCATGAAGAAATAATTGATTATCTCTATTTTGGGAACTCTTTCCGTCACTATCAGATGTTTTGATTCATATCTTTGTAGTATAACTTTTTCTTTCAAAGCACTTGTAGATATCATATTGCTTAATAAACATTGTCAGTTCATGGTTTGAACACCTATATAAATAGCTTCAAACATGTATTCAGTAATGAACATCAGTCTCGACACTTGTTCAATTGTCATCAAGACTTTCATTTGTGTACATACGCAAAGACTTAACTGGTTATCCAAGGTTCAAGTGCAGTGTACATTTCTCTGGTCAGATACTAATTGTGTGCATCTCGCTTTCATGAAACGACTCCGCCAATATTGACAAGGGGTGAATATTGAAGCCCACCAGACAACATAAGTGATGAAGGACCGTCTAAGGGGTGAATATAGAAGCCCGCCACTAAGCCCACCTGTCTTCCAAGGAGTGAATATAGAAGCCACCACATGAGGGGTGATAAGCGAAGCCGACAACACAGGACCAGTTCATTGTTATAGCCAAGCGTTTACTTTATTATAAACAATATACATTTGGTTATTGTTTTATTGTTTTGCTCAACATAGAAGAAAGTTACCGTTATCTATTTGAAGGGAAGTTTGAATTTTTATCCTGGCGTCCAGCAAGAATTAATTTCAAGATCCTTGTCTGACACATAGCATAATCTGAAACTGGAAAGTCAGTTCAAAGAACACTACTCCAATCTCCACTGAATTAGCCAGGCAAATCTGAAGTAACTACTTCGTTACAGTACCTAGAAAACTTTTCTCACACCAAAACAAAACACTGTCTCTCGAAGCGCGTTTCGTTAACTAAGTTAGCTTCATCAGGAGATGAAAAGGACTGTCTTTTCATTTCATGATGATACTTAGTTAATTGGTTAGCAAAACGCACATTCAAAGACAGTGTTTTGTTCTGGTGTGGTAATAGTATTTTCTTTAAATTCATGTTACACAAGAGGTTCCAATTTTATCTATAAGACTGTGAACATTTGTAAACAGAATATGAAAGAGCCGTGAAAATTATGATTAGGAAAAATTTCTTTGACAAAAATAAATAATTATTTATCCACCCAATGCCATGTGAAATTTTTTCAAGGAACGATTTTTTATAGGATAAGCAAGTACATTAGCAAGTACTCTGTTTCCCTTGAGGCAGTTGAAGAAACAATTCAATCTGATACTCTGAGAATGACATATTTCTCTCTGTTTCATTCGCAGATGAACTATGGAATAATTTTATGGGGAAATGCCACTCGTGCAATAACCATCTTTCGACAAAAAAAGCAGTAAGAATGGAGTTAGATCCAGGCATTGTCACCCACACTTTATAAAGTTTGGTATCATGTCTTAACCTTCATTATATATCTACTATTACTTATTAGAAATACATAGAAATGTCAACCAGTTACAAACACAATCAGATATACATGAGAATTAAATCTAAAATAATAATATAAAACATTGTGACTCGATTTATTTCAAAATTTCTGTGGCAAAATAAACTCCGGTTTGATGCCAAGGGGGAAGGAATATAAAAAAAAAATTATTTAATTCGCATTATTGATTCTTATATGGAGCAAATTCACACTTTTGGGACATCCTGTTATACAAAATTTTGCAAGATGGTTATTCATTAGTTAGTGTTTTTTGTAAGTGATAACAAACCTCTGATTCTTTTGGCTCTCCTTTTGAGCATACAGCCAGCTACCAATCCAATGTTTATGAAAAGGAGAATAACACCAACAACCGAAACACTTATGATAACTATTCTGGGCAAATCCTGTTTCTCCAGCAACTCGTCTGGTATGACTTTCTCAACTTGATCGCCAACAAACACTGAAGTAAACAAAAAATTAAATGTTTTCATTACCTGTTACTCTTTTTTTCGATCTTCTATGCAAGCAGCAGCCTATTAGGAGGACGTTCATTAGTATCAGGAGGACACCAACTATAGTGCCAAGAATCATCAAGAAACCAGGAAGAGTTCTAGCAGTCTTTTCATCCAGGCTCGAGGAGGTATACGAGGGAGGAAGTTTATCTGTTGTTAGTATTTTAGTGACGGATGGAAGAAAGCATGGAAAAAATATTGGGTTGTGTTAGTTTTATAGGCTCATGCTTCTACAATAGTTTCGATATCATTCAAGTTGAATTCAAAAAGCATAAAACGTGATTAAATAACACTTTAATGTAAGAGTTTCACTAGACAGTTTTCAGAACCACAATACGCGTTTCACTATACAACAGCTTCTTTAGGCATAATCAGTATTGAACAGGCCTAAATTGGTTATTGTAACATGTGTCGTGGTAGACCAGTTTGGTCACATAAAAGCATACATTTTATATTTCGTTGAAATTTCGAGATTTACATCATTTTCTGTAGTATACAGTATTCAATTTGCAGCCAAAATATGAAACAGCAGATAATGATAAGTTGTATTTTGTTGTCCCTCAAATTGAATCATTTCTGCCAAACATTATTTGCTATCTCTGCTCGATATATTTTGGTAGAGTAGAAAGAGAGAGTGAATGACTCTCCATGAGAATCACAGATCTGGTATAAGATTGGCGCCAACAAAACAACCTCTAGTAAGAATTGTTTTTATACTTTCCTATATATTATTAAGCCAAATCCTTTAGTTCACTCGAAAACTTGTATGCTCTTATATCACTGAATAGATTCATTATAGGTTTTACAGAAAATTGATTAATGATTGAAGTAAAGAGCTTTATGCCAATATTTTAATAGTAGAAACCCAATTGAACAATCTGATGACTGCTTTGGAAGAGTTTTCTCAATCTTATAATGATGAGATGATAGAATGATGTAGCTTTTGACTCTATAAATTCGTTATCAATCCAGTTTTGTGATACTAATTACAATTTTTTTTCTATACTATGGTTATTTTATTCGTCATTTTCATGTAATTGTTTTCATCACTTTTTATGTATTTGTTCTTTTCAGGACCTGCTTGATTGCTTCGATATTATTATTGATATTTCCTTCGAATGTAGTGAGCTTCTACCACGTCATAGAAAAATTGTGTCACCAACAAAAACAGTGATTTTTCTGTGAATTCAATATTCGAAAGATACCTACTCAATATAATTTGGGAAATAAATCTTAGAAGCACATGATTGTCATCACGTACTGCCTTCAATGACATGAGTAGCTTTCACTCATTCCTAATGTTATGAAAGGATTGAGTGCTTCATTTGGTATTGTTATCCAGATTCATGATGAGGAGGCAATAAGTGTCCTATTTCGATGTCCACCATTGAGGATGGCAGTGTAAGCGAAATTTTGTCTCTTTTATATATTATATTGCGTAGCATTCCCGTGAATGATATCAGATTGAACTCCGTAATGTATGTTTGGAGTACAAACTTAATGGTAAAAAGTGTTTTTTTTATGTAATTCAATGTTTACATGGAAGTGGTTATTTCGAGAGAGGTTTTTCTTCTATATTATAACAATTTTCAATTGAACGTGATTTTAGCAACGTCGCACTTGGTTTACAAACTCTGCAGAGGCGTACCAAAACAATATTTTTATTTATTCAAACACATAGGTGATTACGTAAAACTTGTTATAGTAGGTGGCGCTATCTGGTGTCAATGGTAAAACTGATTACATTTTTTTATTGTGCCTTATACAGTACTTCAAAAAAAACAGAAAAATTTACAAAATAATTATTGTGTTTATTTTATATAGAAAGAGAACTACAAAGCAAAGAAATAATTCTCTATGTTATGCTTATGAAGTTTCAGAATCCATTGACTCGTCTGGAGAGGAATGCCCAGTCACACTTAAATCTATTATTATTTGATCGAAAACAGTGTCTACCATCCCGTCCAATCTTCATATTTTCTCTTCTTCCTTGAACACATGGGCTACAGCATTAGCCCAATCTTCTTTCCGTGTCCGTTCCATTGCGAGTTTTAATAAACGTTGGACATCAGAAATTTTATATGTCACGTTTTCACGAGCTGAGTAACCTTTAATTTGAGCCCAGAATAATAAGGAGGAAGTCTCAAAATGGTGATGCCTTCAGCACGAGCTATTGTATCCACCACATGCCACCACACTTATAAGCTCAGTCTTAACTATGTCCACGGAAAATGGAATTTCTTTTTGTACCAACCAACTCTACATTTTCTGCTTTTCTGGTGGTCATAGTTGGCAGCAATTTTACTAATCGGCTGTGATAAGGAGCGTTAGCCATTACTATTACCGAATTTGGCTCGACTCATGAAAGAAGGAATTCAAACCATACTTCAGAGCGTTGGGCGTCCATGTCTTTGTGATAAACAATTTAGTGCACTATCGTCTAAAAAGCGACTCTCGCTACCTATATGGGCGACAATTAGACGTTGCCCTTTACCCGTTGGCCCGCGTAACCCTGTTGATAAACCGTCCACAAATGCTTGACAATAACTAGTTACAGTAGTACCTACCTTGATGAATCTTAGATACTCTGTGACCAGCGTTCACCCACGATTCGTCCAGATAATAAATCGTTATGTGAGCAGAACGCATTTCTCTAATAGAGCAAAGATGTCTCCGTCGCCATGAGACTACATCTTCTCTTTCTATTAAGACAGATTTACGGGATCGTTTGGCATATATAAGTTTAAGATCTTCTTTTATTATTTTCCTT
>WOGR01005901.1:0-13466 GCA_015342045.1 Leptinotarsa lineolata | reverse complement strand
TCTGAATAATTGCAATAAACGATCATACCTAATAACAAATAATACGTATTCGGTATATATATGCACTAGTTCTGTTATTCTAGTTATCCGTGACAAACAATTGGAGCTGTTGCTAGGACTACCTAAACAAATAGGCTAATAAATATGCTGTCACTTTTGAAAATCTATTTGTTGTGTAGTTTATATTTAGATAGTGCAATTTATAATAGAAACGAGAAAATTGACATGTTGCTAATTTACGGAGAAACAAAAAAGAATGCAACTGATGCAGCTCAAATTTATGCTCAGAGGTTCCCTATCGTCGCCATCCCACTCGACAATATTTTCAAAAACTGGAAAGAAAATGCGGAATGAACCGGAAGAAAATGCCAATAACTTCATCGTCAGAAAAAGAAGTAGACGTGTTGGCCTATGTTGGAGTGAATTAAACGGCGTCAATTCGCCAAATTATTTCTGAGTGTGATATAAGTTATTCGTCCGTTTGGAGAATTCTCCACAAATATGATTATAAGTACCAACTACACCAACATCTTTACGATAACGATCACAACCGAACATTGACAGGTTTTCGACTAAATACAGAGAAGATGTACGTTTTTCATTTAAAATTATTTATTCAGAATAAATCCGATTCACCAACTTGGGTTTGTTCAATAGAAATAGTAAAAGGTACTGGTCTCGAACAAATTTACATCTGATGCAAAAAAGAAATTTTCAAGAGCGATTTGGTTTCAATTACTGGATGAGTATTATCGGAGAAAAACTTTTGGGGCCAATAATTTTCGACGGTCAACTGACTGCAGAAAGATATCTACAGTTCCTTAGAAATCAAATTATTGATTTTATCGAAGATTTGCCACTTGCTAATCAAGTTGATATCTATTTTCAACACCATGGAGCGCCACCCCACACTTCTCAAGTCGTAAAAGAACATCTGAATGACACCTTCCCAGAAAAATGGATTGGCACTTATGGACCTATTCAGTGGCCTGCGAGCTACATTTTCCGCTAGACTTTTTCTCTGGGGAACAATTAAAAATCAGATTCACAATACATCAACTACTCGTGAAGAACTAGAGCATAAAGTAAGGATGGCATTCCAGAAAATCACTGAAAAACAGCTAATCAATGTGATGTGAGCAATAATTGGAAAAGTTGAACTTTGCCATTATCAAGGAGGAGGCCATTTTGAAAATTCGAAACATTAATGGACTAATTTGCTAAAATGAAGTAAAAGTGTGTGGCATCGAATTATCCGTACAAATTTTTCGTGGCAACGTTAGTTTAATACGCCTTGTCAAATTGTTTTGTATGTCACAACATTAATTGTCAGTATTTTAATTTGAAATGAAAGTTAGTTAACTTCAAATCTGATAAATGGTTGATTAACGGAAATGCATAAGATTACAGTTTTACAAATGATTGGTTACAGAGATAAAACCCGAACACAACAGGAAGTAGCTCGCCAATTTCATGAGAAGTTTTCTAATTACCGCCCATATCTTAAGAAACAATTAGCAAAATAGAGAAGTAGTTTCGGGAGTTCGGTCATGTGGGGCAGATAAAAAAAACAGCTGCCAATGCAATGAGTGATGAACTCAAATTAGATGTGATGCTTGAGTTTGAGGAAAACCCACATACATCGAGTAGACAGGCATCCACCACATTCAATGTAAGCCATACATCGATAATAAACTTATTAAAAGAAAATAAAATGCATCCCTATAAAATGATACCTACTCAGGAGGTCATGGAAGACGATTTTGATAGAATAACTTATTTTTGTGAGCAAATGATGGACATGTAATATAACAATATCATTCAATTGGAAGACGTTATGTTTTCTGATGAGTGTACTTTTTTTCTTAATGGTCTTGCAATCGGTAAAATTGCCGCTACTGGTAAATGGAAAATCCTTATTGGATAAGAAAAGAACCACGCAATACCCTCAAAAGGTTAATGTTTGGGGAGGGATTGTGGGAAACCATATTATTGGTCCCTTTTTCATTGATGCAACTTGAATGACGATAATTATTTGGCATTACTTCAAAATGATGTCATTCCAAGTCAAGCAAATTTATAGCCTCATCCAGGAAACCCTCAAGTTCCAGTGGTTTCAGCAGAATGGAGCACCACCACATTACCAAGTTAATGTCCGACCATACCTCGATACAACATTTCCCAATCGGTGGATAGGGAGACGAGGATCGATTGAATAGCCAGCGCGATCATCTGATCTTTCATCATTAGATTTCTTTTTATGGGGATATGTAAAGAGCAATATGTACAAAACTGAACCTTCAGATTCGAATGACTTAAAAGAACGAATAACGCTTGCGATCAGGGCACTCACGCCTGATATGTTAAATAATGTTAGAAGACAGTTTTAATTGAGATTAGGATGTTGCCAAAAACGTTCGCGGTGAACATTTCGAACATCTACTTCGTGAACATCCATAGTTCCTTTTCGAATTCTACGTTTCATTACGTTTTGCATAAAATTTTAGTTTTTGAGTGTGTTTTATCGAATTTTAGTAAACCACTTGATTTTATTTTATTTTGTCCTAATTGTTGCAATAAACTTGGAAGCGATAACATTTTCGAATAGAGAATGGATTGTATATGTTATTCGAAGGGGGTTGAAGGTAGGGCTGGTATTTTCACGTTGAAGAATGTCAAATTATGATTTAAATTCGACGTGTTCCGGGATTTTTAAAATATGTAGTGTAACCGAAATAATGAATTTATACCATTTGGCTTTTACACGCTGTATAAGAAGGGCTCCAAGTAATGAAGGAAGAGTTCCAGGAGTTTAGAGGTATTTATTTGAAAATTTTCTCCTCTGTCATGATCAATTTTCAATTTCTTTTTTGTTGATACTTTTAGAGATATGACCAAAAGGCTGAATTCTTTTTCTTCATCTCAATTTGATAATGATAATTGCAATTTACTAATACAGCTAATCAAAAGATTTTCATTATAACAGATTCTATAAAAACTGTGACACGATTTTCGCTCTAAAGAGTTGAACAATGATAGGTTTCTGATCGAGGAACACGTGTAGAGCTTTCTGTAATATATGTTATAGTGAAAGTTTCACACTAAACTGTATTGGTGAGTTTCAATATGAATTTTTATCTCTCAAGTATCAGCCAGTTCCATTCAATGGATTTTTTTACGTTCTGTAATATCATTGAAATTCATTTTTCATAAGTCATTCTGAATCCAATGAGCTATTGCTCATATTTTTAGAGGGTTTATTTCTCTTCAATACGAAATTGAATTTGTGAACCAGATTGAATGAGTGGCCATTCTTTCAGAAAATTATGTAGTTACCTCTTGTAAATTTCACTAGCCAAAAATTATTCATTTTCGAACCTTCCGGTTTTATTATCATTATATTCAGATAAATTTTGCCAAGCTGACCCACTCTTCCAATACAATAATGTCCTTATATCATTATTACTCTTTTTATAGCTCCTCTATAACTAGCATACCTCCTTGGAGTAATTTTTCGAATCTTAGTTCTGATCATAAGATCAGTACTAAGTACTGTGTTTGAAAATTCTGAAAAGTTGAGGACACTACCGTGCACTGACGGGAGACTGAATAACACGAAACCGGTGTGCAAGTGTGCTCGTTCCAATAATTGAAAATCGATTCCAGCAGTTGTATCGCCAAAAGCATATGCAGGAATTTCTTTTCTGAAGAATCCTGCACTGACACCTGTCGGATATAATTCAAAGCCCTTCGTGGTATTAGCCAGGAGAAGAGTTGCTTTGTGATAGGTGTCAATTCATGAATCTACTGTGTAGGTAAGGAAGACTGGCCTGAACGAATTGTTCATTTGAATGATTTGATTTATGGCCAGTCTTCAAGTATGCTCACTTACTATAGGTGAAACTTAAGTTGTTTCAACAAAAAAATTGTCTGGTTGGAAATTAATTGAAATAAAAAATCAAAGAATTATTGGAATCAAAGACGGAGAAATTGAATAACGTATTCAAGAACACTTTATTGTGAGATTTTCACTAAACAGTTTTACAAAAACGGAACACGTGTTTCGCCATACAATGGCTTTTTCGAGCATGTCTTTACCCGCCCTGTTACATGGTAGAACCTCCGTCTTTGATTTCATTAATTCATTGCTTTTTATTCCAATTAATTTTCAACCAGGCACTTTTTTGTTTAAACAACCCAAATTTCGCCTAAAGTAAGTGGGCTATACTTGAAGACTGGCTATAAATCAAATCATCTAAATGAAAAATTCGTTTAGGACAGTCTTCCTTACACAGTACATTCCCTACACAGTAGATTTATGGACTGACACCTATCAGAAAGCAACCACTTCCCTGGCTAATTCCACGAAGGGCGTTGAATTACATTATCCGACAGGTGTCAGTGCAGGATTCTTCGCAGAAGAAATTCCTGCATATGGGAACAATTACAACAAATCGTCTGCAATTGTCTTCACTCAAAGATGACTGGCAGATACGAGCAAAACAACCGTCTTTAGAGGACTCATTTCAAAACTTGGTTCAAACTTTTAGTTTTATCGTGATATTGTCGTTTTTTAAAATTTTTATTTTGTATTTTCGAAAGTAATTATTCTCCAATATATTTTAGTTTCTCGATTTGGAATTCGTTGCTCAACAGGGCTACATTATAAACATGTCTATAGATGTCACATACCATTAGTTTGATGACCATTGGGTAATTATTTCTAGAGGTACTGAAATACATTTATAGTGGCAGCCAGTAGCGTAGCTACTAAGGGGCTGGGCGGGGCAGTGCCTCGGGGCCCTCAAGCTCAGAGGGCCCTCGACCTTACCAGAAAATCTCAATCGAACTCAACTTTTGAAAATTTCTCCCATTTTCAAAATTTCTCATATTTTCAATATAAATATGACAAGTGGCAACAGAACTTTAATCATGGCAACTCAGTTTCAGATAAATTCGAAAGTTATTAAAAGGAAATTCCCCTAAATTATTTCTGAGGGTTGACAGTGTTATCAATTTGACGGATATCAATATGTGCGTTTTATTATTTATCAATGTGCGTTTTTGTGATTCGTCATTGTCAACTCAAGTCAAGATTTTTTTCGAGAATGGTTAAAAAGTTAATGTTGTATGAGGAGTAAGTGAGCTTATGTCAATATTTCTTTAGTGGTCTAAACAAAGGTTCCATTTTATTTGATTTTAGTATCATTCATAATGATGTCCGTTATATACGTAAATAAATCTAGTGATTTCTGCTACTCATTGTATAACGCAAAATACCGTGAAAAATACAAGTCACCTGCAATAGGAACAATAATTCAGGCGTGAGAAGATTGTTTTTGGTCTCCACCGTGATAATACTGTCGTCGATAAAATGTTTGCCGGGGATTCCCCAACGACGTCTTGTATCGTATATCGTATCATTACGTTTCTCCCTCCTTTTACTTTTAACGTTGTCAGTGCACAGTGAGTACCTACTTGAGTACAATCTTATATAAATATTCCATAAATTAATTAGAAAACTGAAATTATGGACAAAAAAAAGAAACCTAGTGGTGCATTCAAACGCAAACAACGCCAAGAAAAAGAAGAAGGTAAACAGAAATTGCCCAAAATTGAAAAGTTTTTTTAGTCAGGCTCCTGGAAAAAATATTTCTATTGATAGTGACTCAAATAATGTGGTTACTGCAGTGTTGGTTGAGAATCCTACTGAAGAAGATGCAACAATTATTGCAGTTGAAGATACCTCCGCCGCCGATCATGTGAACGTGGATGATGTCAGATTCTTGATATGGGACTTTTACACCCTTCAGAAACTTTTCCAACTGATATTACCCAGAATACTAGTTGTTTTTCAAGTTTAAAATATGTACCAGTTGATCGTTTTTGGTTGTGCTATTCCAAAATACTAGACGCTGCCTATTGTCAACCCTGCTGGTTATTTGCTCCACAGAGGAGTAATGTCTGGTGTACGGGAATTCGTGATTGGAAACATTCATCAGAAAGAATCAAACAACACAGTTGTTCGAGTGGCCATACGGAATCATGTGCTGTGTATGAATTTTGGAAAAAAATGATACCAATACTATCGACAAGGAACTTAAAAATGAAATTCGCAAAGAAACATCCTCTTGGAAAATGGTTCTTCAAAGGTTATTTGATATCATACTTACCCTAGCAAAGAGTTCTTTGGCGTTGAGTGGACATCAAGAAGACTTAAGTCAGGAAGGATACCATGGAAAATTTTTGTCCTTTGTACAGCTTGTCGCCCGATATGATCACATTTTGCGGCAACTTTTGGATATGCCTAAAGGTAATAATAATATTTTTTTGTTTTAATATTATTCATAATTATTAACTGTTCAATGTAAGGGCATTTTGGAATTGTGTTTTTTTATGTTTTCAATTTTTAAGATCTACAAGATATCTAAGTGCAACGATTCAGAATGAAATGATCGAGAGCTTGGGGACCAATCTCGAAACCCGTCTACTAAAGCACATTAGGGCGTCACTATTTTTCGCCATCATAAAGGATACGAGACAGGATATATCGAAGGTGGATCAGCTAAGCATTGTTGTGAGGTATGCATTAATAACCAAATCGTAAAATAGACAGCCAATTTATATAGAAGTAAAAGAAGTGTTTCTAGGCTTTTATGCAGCCATCAAACGTGGCGCAGCAAATTTAGTTAATCAAGTAACCACATTAATTAAAGAGAAAAATATTGATTCAAAAAAATATGTGAGGCAAGGTTTTTTTGATGGAGCCAATGTGATGAGTGGTGTGTATAATGGTGTACAAAAACATATTGAGGATATCCAGCCTAACGCGGAATACGTACATTGTGCCACTCATGATTTGAATTTGGTGATAAATGATGCCATTGGCAGTTGTGTGGAGATACAGAATTTTTGCGCAACGTTTCAAGATGTGTTTAACTTTTTCGGAAACAGCATCAAGCGTTGGGATCTACTGTCAAAAATCACAAGTGAATCGGACACCACTATAAAAAAACTAAATCCAACTAGATGGTCCAGTAGAGTCAATACAATATCTGCAAAAAACTTCGTTTTTTTGATATTATCAAAGCATTATCAGAAATAGTTCTGAAGAGTCCTAATAAAGATGAGCGTAATGAAGCAGAGAGTATCAAAACAAAAATGCTAAATTACGAGTTCGTGTTGCTTTGTGAATTCATGACATCAATAATGCATTCAAAATTTTACAAAAATGCGTCATCAATTTGGGCTAGGCAAGTAAAGCTTTAGCAGAGACCAAAGCAAAGTTGCAAGTTTATAGAAATGATTTCGAATCATTCAAGTGCAAAGCCTGTGAAACTGTAACGAAATATGGTATAGATATCCAATTCCAAGAAAAAAGGCAAAGGAAAGTTAAAAAACATTTCTATGAATTAACTGCTGATCACCGATTTTCAAACCTAGAGGAAATATTTATAGATTTTCAATAATGTACTTGATACATTCATAGCTCAGTTAAATACACGATTTACTGGTATGATTGCAGTCTGTCAAACATTCGATTTTCTAACACCAACATTTTTATTACATGTTGATAAAGCAACTTTATTACAAAAGTGTGACGAATTCCAAAGAAAATATTCAGATATAATAGGCCCTAGCTTTCCATTTCAATTTGTTAATATTTACCACCTATTTGTACCTCAACTCAAGCATGGACTGTTCACCAATTATGTGAGGAAATAATGAGTAAATATGGAGTGCTAGAATGCGATCTAACGGAAGTATTCACAACAATTCCTGTCACTTCTGCAGCAGCTGAAAGGTCATTCAGCAAATTAAAAATTATTCAAGACTCCGACATTTATCGCATCGAGTCTGGATTTAACCGAAGTTATTGATACTTTTGCGAAAACTGAAGCTAGGAAAAGATTGTGATTATAATAGCTATTTAGTCAGTTGGTAGGTCCGATCTTTGTATAATAATAATAATAACAAACCTTCGAATCTTTTCTATTTCGTTTTATTTCCCAATACCTACTCCAATTATTAAAATAATTGTAATTTATGTTGTTATTGTTTAATATTTTTATTACCTGCTCTGCAATGCATGAAAAAGAGCTGATGATAAAGTAGCTTAGCATTTTAAAAGTATTTGTATGTTTAATGATTTTACTTCATTAAACTTACCAGTTTTGATAGCAGTGGGGCCCCATTTTTTATTTGCCCCAGGGCCGTAGGTTACCTAGCTACGCCACTGCTGGAAGCACTAATTTCTAGATTCAGATTGACGAAAGTCCCAAGATTTTACATTCACAAATAACAGTAGAATTTGAGTATTTTCAAGAGCAGGCCACACAGACGTGTTTCACTCGATTAACATCATCATTTTCAAAGAAAAAAAGAAAACAATTAAGATGTGTAGAACATAAAGATGAGTAACTTTCAGGTACAAACTTTAAGAAAAAGCCCTTTCGAAACAGCTACTTTCATATTAACAATGAATTACATTGCGTCACTTCATCAGGCGAAATTCAGATCTTGCAAGATTCAACTTGATGAGTTATTTCATTCAGGACTACTCCTTATTTTTTCCGAAGAATTTGATGACTTTTTACCAGTGTATTGCGGTTTGAAAATTTCAGTGCTGATAGAAAACGAATAGCAGAAAAATATAGTAGTTGTTCCATTTGAAAAAATATATTTTTTGCCCTTACAAAAAAAATACAACGTCCGTAACTGCATTATTGATATTTCAAGCAAATACGCATTATTGTAACCCCGGAGAACAGATACTTATTTTTAATTACATTTGAAAATAGATCTGAATAGAAAAATGCACCCACCTCGATGATTGCATTTCCCCCCTGTTGCGATACAAATGCGGTTCTAGCAAGTTCATATTGACCGCTCACTGACGCGTACTACCCAACGCGAAACAAGTATTGAAAAAGTCGCGACGGCACTATTTTAGATCCCACAATCGGTTTTTTCTCGCGGTGTTATTTTACATGAACTCGATTCAATTAGTCGAGCTTGACGACTTGGATGGGGCGACGGAGGTTACGTAGGTCTACTGTCAGGCATGTCTACAGAGCAGAAAGAATAATGGTGATGATAATAACAATCTGAATTTAGAAGCATATTACTTGTTTCACTTCTCATAATCACACTCATTATCAACAGTGTTAACAACAGTTTGAGAATCTCAGTATTTCATTCGTACTAAATTTGAAACAAAACTTTAATTAAACTCAGTACTCAGTACTCAGTACTCAGTACTAGTTTGTCACATATCCGACTCTATCATATTACAATAATCACATATTTTATAATTTTTCAGTATCTCGAAGGTGACTCAACAAACCACAACCATAATCAACCTACTCAGAGAGTCTTGACTAAAAACAGATTGATTGGGCCTTAATTTTTTTTCAGCAAGAGTCTGAACAAGAGGGACCCTCTTCCAATTGGTACTCTTGAAAGCTAAAGTCAAACATTGAGCAGAAGATGACGGTATACTGACAAAGAGAAACATTCGTTGGAGCCTGTTCCTTCCATTATCATAAAACTAGCATCAGGTGTTGAAATAGATGGAATTTCATCAGAGGAACGTTACATTGGCTGTAGGGTTCCACAAGGTTCCGTTTTGGGGCCGGTGTTGTTTCTCATTTATGTCAATGACTTAGTCCATGTTGATATAAGTGTTAAATTCACATGTTTCGCTGACGACACCACTATCCTCTGGTATAGCAGTACCGCCTCAAATTTACTTGATCAAATCATCGTCGACATGAGAAGAGTGAAAAAGTAAGTAGTGCGATTCCAGTCTTTTATCATTCAACATCGACAAAACAAATGTGGTCACGTTTAGATGTAACATAGAGGAAGTACTCTTGGGAAATGTAAAAGAGTCCTATTTACCTTATGGAATTTGTTTCTGGGGAAATTGTGCACAGTTTCGTTTCAATATTGTATTCTCTCTACAAAAAAGATCCATCAGATATATATGTAAGGCTAGCTACAGAGACTCATACCGCCCTTTGTTTGTGAAGCAGAAAATTCTGACCTTAGCATGTCTTTTTATTTTGGAAACATATATAAAAATCAATTTAATACCTCAACTTATATGACACGTCAGTCTTACTTCATTTCCCTTCCAATACCTACTCTAGGTCTTACACAAAATTCTATTATTTTCAATAGCGAGAAGTTATTTAATCACCTTCCCATTAATTTAAGGCGAATACATAATAAAAAGATATTCGAAAAAAATAGAAGAATTCATTGTTGGGAGGCCCTTTTATAGTATGGACGAATTCTACCAAGGCGCTATCGAGTAATTGGCACGTAGCTTTATGTAAAAAAGTTATTAAAATCAACAGGAAATAGCTATCAATGTTCATTACGTAGCATTATATATTTACATTTAGTCAATATTCGCATATTTATGTACTTATATTCGTATCTGTTCAGCTGGGCTTGATATTGTTCTGTCCCTATACGCTACTCTTGTCTCCAAGCTTCATTTTATAGCTTGTATATGTTAATTTAATGTCCCATATACACGATTCACTTTACTGGACTTTGCCAATGAGATGTTCAATTCTTGGGTAATAAAGCATATTTTGATTTGATGTGTCATCCGTGAAGATGAAAGTCTTTCTGAATTACGGCATTATCTTAAGTGTATCCGTGCCAAAATAGTATATGACTCAGTGTCCAAAACGAAACTTTAAAGATACCCAGCGAGTTATCATCGTAAAAAGCTTTGTCACGGTGAAGTGGAGTTCTGCCATGTTGAAGAGAAGGTTAGGTTAGGTCCAAAGTGGATGTGTCTTTCAGACACTTCATCGCAACTCACAAGGGTTCATTATGGGTCAAACTCAACCCCATGGATCCAGCGAGCGATCCATTTTTGGGCCGAGATGAATCTTTTAAGTTACTGTGAAAAACACAAATAGCGCTCGTATGTCAAAATGTTCTGAGTACGTATAACCTCAAAAATGTCCAACTTTATGATAGAGCTGTCAGTTGCCAGATTGCAATACTAGGGTTGCCAGATCCCGAAACATAAAAGACAACCTGTCGTAACCTAAACATCCACCAATCAACTGAAACCTCTCTAGTATGCCATTATGGTTACCGTAGCTATCTAGAGCTGCACATGCTACTTCCCAAGCCACACATTTGTTTCTCTCACCTACTTGACGAAGGTAGTGCAAACTGACTGCCAATAAGGTTCTCGCTGAACTTAGAAGAATGTACCATATTCTGTCAGCCTTGGAATGGACTATTCTTACAAGGAAATTCAAGTCCTGATAGCGAAGCACATATTCTGCGTATTCCACCACGGATCAAATCAGGTTTTAAACTTTTGGCAGCATCCCACTCTTGCCACCTGACCTGAAAGATTGCTAACCAAATGAAGTGATCGGTTTCAATGAAGAACTGGATTTATTTGATCGAGTTTGAATAGATTTGAACCACAGTGGACCAATCCAACCCTTCCTTTGAATATGATGTTCAATTCACGAATATACTACTATATCCTGAGAAAAACTCAACAACAGAGTGAGTCAGTGATCATCTAGAAATGATTGAGTGAATTAACGAAAACAACATATTTATTCATCAACCATTTATTTATCAAGAGTATATCCGTAGAGGTAATATTTATCAAACCATCATTTAGGAATCTATCAACTTTTCTCCTTTTCCAAAAAGCATGAACCGACTAGACTCAGTACGGTCCTGATATCTGAAGAAGAAAATCAAACAGTAATTATAATTCCTGTAATTGCTTCAAAGAGTTTCAAAGCGTGGGGTATCCTCTCCTTGAACCACGTTTATCTGAGTTCATCTTCATCTTGGCAATGAGTGGTGCAAAAATGGCGCGAGGGTGTAGCATTTTCTTTCTTGTCGAATCTCTTTCACTCCTACAATACTAGTTGTTGTATTGTACCACAATGTATTCATTATTTACGAGAATTGTTGTAAAATGAATGGATAATTTCAAAGGAAGTAATTTCTTTCCGTTTATGGAATTGAATCACGGGTGTTTCTTAATGAGATGCTAATATTTGAGCAGGTCTTGAAAGTCTTAACTTTTGAATCACAAGATGCTGGAATTTTATGGAAAATATGAGAGCAGAAACTTTTCTGAAACATGGAAATATGGAATTATGACAATGAAGTCTTCTCAATAAAGATATTTTGGAATGTTTTCTTCAAAACCTGGCTACACCAACTGGTTTAAGTGAAATTTGATTTGGATTCTCCACTACAAGCATACACTACATAATAAAATGGACAAGATAGACAGTATTTTAACGTCTTCATCATGATGATGAGGATGATGAACCAATTCTTCAAATCCTTAGTGCTGCGGATCTTTTGGTTTACATACTTTATGCAGTACATTTCTGTATAGCCCCCTCCCTTTTATTTTTTAAACGGGTCAAGTAAAAAATAGAAATTCGAGATAATGAAATTAATGCATGAATACTTTATTTTGAAGTAAAATTGACAGATGAAACTTCCAAAATGGCGACGGGGCGCCATTTGGGAAAAAAATACTGAATAGAAAGGGGGGCCTTGTGATACATCTGTTTGAAGCTCCCTGACTTTACAACCCTAGAATATAATGTCAATATCTCCAACTACTACAAAATGGCGGAACTTTCGATAATTGCCTGAATAATGAGGTAATAAGCTTCAGGTCAGTACAAAAGATGCTCAAAATGGTTGCCTTGAACTTCTTAACATATGAACAGCTCATCCGATATTTCACGTCGAACATTTTTGAACAAATTAACGTCAATAACTCTACAAATATTCACTATTCTGTGCCGTACATCCAATATTGAAGCAGGTTCAGTTTCCAATATTGAAGCAGGTTCAGTTTCGTACACCTTTTGCTTCAAATAGCCCCATAGAAAAGACCAAAGGTGTCAAATCTTGGGAGCGGGCTGGCCATTCTGTAGCTAATCCCGGGGCTAATCCAACGAACGGGAAAAGTAGTATCCAAATATTTTCTCACTTGTCTGTAGTGATGTGGTGGTGCTCCATCTTGTTGGAATACAATATCCATATCGAATTCATTAGGATTCGCTTCGCAGTAGAAAGAAACACCTCACAAACATTCGCAACGGTATAAGTAGACTGTTCAGGATTTACTACCATCTCACCAATTGTTTGCACTTGCTGTTCTTCCGGAATGGACGGATGACCTGGGGGCTTTTTGTTATGTACACTACCAGTAGTTGTGGATTTGAATACAAGTTCCCTCAAATATTTTCTACATATAGGACGATTCGGAAAACGTTCATTGAAAATCCTTTTGGTCTCGTGAAAGTTACGCGTCGCACCGTTAATAAAAATCGCTTCAATTTTTTCTTTCAATGGACAATAATTGACCATTTTAGATATTGTTGACGTGGTACCTACTACTAAATGAGAATATTCTAGCTGAACAATGATGTTCA
>WOGR01005900.1:0-13466 GCA_015342045.1 Leptinotarsa lineolata | reverse complement strand
ACTTGGAGGCTTTTGGAATAAGCGAGGTTTCTCGCGGAACTCAAGGTTCTCCGCGATACTTCTCGCTCGCCTCACTAGTGACTAGCATTCGTATCCAATCAAGGCAGTGCTGTTTGGTGATCAACAGCACGCCTTGACTCAAAATGTGATGTATACGTCATAATTTGTCGGCTATTCGCCGCACTGCGGCCGTGAAAGGCCTATTGGCCGCCTTGTAATCCATCACACATTGGTTACGAGACGCGTGTTGTCTCGCCGGCGCGATCTTAGCCTCCATCTTGTGTACACGCCGTTCAATCTTCCGAACCACAAGGCCGGGATTTTGCCCTTCCGATTCGGAAATCGGTTGGACGACGCTATACACGACGGTGTTAATTTGTCAGATGTCAGCCTCTTCTGTTGGAACACTATGGACCTCCGCATCCAAACAAGCCAGTTCTTGTGGCTTCAGGGGCCTGATTCTGTGGAGAGTCTTTGTGTTCTGATTGTCTCCATTGGTGGTAAGATGCGAGTCTCCTCTCCAGCCGTGCCACACTTGCCTTAGGGCTCTTCAGTACCAATTTCGATAACATTATAGAAAAAAACACTCAATTCGTTCATGAAATTACTAGATTTTTGTCACGGAATGGGTTGAATCCACCCATGTCATCGATGACAGCCCTTAAATAACATTCATTCGCTTATTTGATCGAGTTCCAGCCAACGGAATCTTGTTTGAGTTTGAAGAGGTTATATTTTTAGGAGTGTCAACGCAAGTGAAGTCCCATACAACAGGTTTACCATATTTCGATGGTATGAGAGACATACTATCTAGTCGTTTACCATCATTTCGACTGGTACCTAGGGGTTCCAGAATTGCAGAAACATCCGCTGACACCATAGCCCGTTTCAATATGTCGTTCACCTAGTGATGTCGAGATGTACGCCTTGAACTTCTCCTGCAACTCAAACCATGCGTACCTTTCTCATCAACTGAGCTGCCGCAAACACAAGTATGAGGCACACAAATAGTTAAACCCATCCTGAGTCCTACTGCTATTC
Source organism: Leptinotarsa lineolata (assembly GCA_015342045.1). Taxonomy (NCBI): domain Eukaryota; kingdom Metazoa; phylum Arthropoda; class Insecta; order Coleoptera; family Chrysomelidae; genus Leptinotarsa; species Leptinotarsa lineolata. The sequence continues at coordinate 12,425 of WOGR01005900.1, read as the reverse complement.
TGAAAGATTCATCGTCCAATAGTGTTCCAAGAAATGCAACAGGTAAAGCATTCATCCAAGCACCCGATTCCTTGATCATTGCTGATTTTAGACGAGCCTTATCGTATACACTTGTAGATTTCAGAAGTTCATCATTTATAATGTTCAGATGTGGTCGATCCCATACCCTTTGTATTTTCTTTTTATCTGTAGGAGGAGCAATATTAGTTACGGCATGCCAAAGTCATTCACCTTCAGCATATACAACGTCTTTGATATTGATAAATATAGAAGGAAGGATGGAATCAATAAGATCAGAAACATTGTTGACTGACGACAGAAAAGCTGGTAATGCTAAGGAAGAAGCAGAACGTAGCCCTAGTCCGCCAAAACTTACAGGAAGCGTTGCTTGGAGCCATGAATCAGTATTGAAATAATTATTTGTAACATATTCCGTCGTGTTACAGAGTAAATTATAAAATTCGTCAAGCTCTAACTGACTTGACCAAGTGGGGTAACATCTGAGGGCGTACATGAGTTTTGAAATCGCCAAACAATTTTTCAGAAGAAAAAATGCAACATGCTTAGGAAGTTAATTCAATCTGGTTGTCAGCAACTTGAGTGCTTCCCATTTTTCTCGAAGAAATTCTGAAGGGAATCAATCAAAAACATCACTAATTTATGTATAAAATGGTTACCATACCAACAGGTATTGATTAAACGAAGTTTGTCAAAAACTCAAGTCTGTGTTATTCCAACCTCTTGAGTTTATGTATAAAAATGTCAAATAATAACTTGAATTTATATAAAGAACTGCAGAATTCTATAGATGAAGATAAAATGTATTGGGTACGAAATGATACAAAGTTGAGAGCGGTAGTAACATCTAAAAGTTATGACGAATTCAGGTTAGTATTTATAAAGTAATCAATAGGTAATTCTAAAGGAAAATTATTCACTGAACAGGCATCGAATTTGTTTTCATCTTCAGTTTCAATTTCCTTTAAAAAGCGCATTCTGTTTTCGAGCAGTCAGAGCTAACGAGATAAATGTAGCCATCATCCATTTTCTGAACATTCTTCATCCAAAAAATACAATAGTATTCGATTAGCTACTAATGTTTGTCTAGGACAAATATATTTTTGTGGAAATTGAACAAATTAACATTCAACGTGATTTATACAGGAACATTGTAGCAGCAGCACATCTTTCCCCATTGTCAAAGAGAGAGCTGATGGAAAAGAAAAACATTGGTTGGAACAAATTGAGCCACAATTGAAATAATATTGTTTATTGGAAATATCTTATTGAAAACTTAAAATAAATGTGTCAGAAGAGTACATAGTTGTAATCTATCACCACTTTACGAACAACTGAATTCAATTAAAAAAAAAGTAGGTATATTTGTATCATGAGGATAAAAAATGTATTTCTTGAATCTAGAAATATTGAAATAAAACTATAACAGTACAGAAGATCAAATGAACCGAAACAGAAACAAATACTCTTTTCAGACATAAAATCTGCTTTCTTTCATCATATAAATTTGCCCCAACTTTTCAATATCGAATTAAAATACCACTTCTCAAATTGTGAATCACATTTTCCAGTTATTGGTCTGGTCTTTTCGAAACGTTAGCGCGTTTCTATTGATTGAAGCAATACATTCGAAATTTTCCACTGAACTTAATAACTCTCCTGAACAAATACGTGACGTCATTGGAAGAACACAGATTTCCATGTTCCATGAGCACTTCAAATCGACATAACCAATAAGTGTCATGTTACTGCTACTGGAAAAAATCATCCAAATTGAATATATGATAACATGTCTGCGCAATGCGCAGAAGGCTCAAACACTGTCATTTCAGACGTTGACACAAGGCTACCACCATCTTTTTCATAGGCGTCGTCGGCTAAACAAACAGAAATTGAAAGGGGTACCGTGATCAGAAAACAATTTTCCAAACTAATATTGTTTTGAAATCAATGAAAATTAAAAAATTATGTTGTTTAATAAGGCAAAGTTTTATTGAGATTATGATATTGACAAAACTGTTGAAAAGTTTATCATTCTATGGGCCTTAAATTGGATGAGTGTTGGACAGTTAATAATTACAACATATTGTGAATAATAACAGTGCAATTTCCTGACAAATTGCATTAGGTATTTTCCAACTGAAAGTAAGTAATGCTATTTAGTTAAATTTACTATGAATTGCTAAGAACTGTGCTTATAAGACTCATTGGACTATTGTATTGTAGTCTGGAACACTTGCTTATCTATTCAATTAAACAAAATCGAATCCATATTCAACTGTTTGAATTTGTTTATACAATTGTATCATTATCATTTGTTTGCAATTATTATTTCAGTATTATTTCTACTGATGTTACATCATGATCTAATTTCATTTATGTAATTTGCTATTGTACACCAATATTTGCTGGATGCAACATGTAAAAATTGTATGCTTTTTACTTCCTTAGATTGTAGTTTGCATAAAAACAATGTATCTATAATCATTTACAATGAACAACATACTTATGTTTATGTTATAAGTGCCTGGGTGAACGAGCTTTGATCGGTATTAATATTGTTACTGCTTGCCAATAGATGTCAGGAAGAGTCATACAGAGAACCTATTATAACGCAAATGTTTATTTTTGTTTGGCAGATTTCTCCATAAAAATGAGTAAAAAAAACAAGTATTTCACCTGATATCCCTAAAAAATCCCCCTTTCCTGCGATTCGCCCATGTGATCTGGAAACGTCATGAAACTTCATTGCGCATGTCCTTAAGGCTCACTGAAATTTCGTAATTGGATGAAGTTGTGTTATATGGGATCAGCAGTCTAGGTTAAGGACAATTAACGAACATAGATATGCTCATATGGACTGGTCGTGACGTCAGTTTTACGCATATTGCACCTACAGAACACTCAACGTCTTGACCATTGCGTCACAACACCATGTGACAATTCACTCTCACAATGGAAGTATGCAACACGTAAAACATCGTGACGTTGTACCTGACGCATCCTGACGTAAAGTGTACGAGTGACGTAATGCCAAGTCGTAAGTCTCTTCGCCTTTTAATAGTTGTTGGACTCAATGTTCTCTGTTTAATGACCAGTTCATATTATAACGTCACTGTTGACGAATCAATTTTGAAAATTTTATGACAATTTTATTTATTTTCATATAACTTATCCAGTGTGGAAATTGTATAAAATCTTTCCATCATTTTGAACCTCGAAGAGTGCTCATGCCTGTTTGTGACCATCAAATTCATAATCTCAACGTTCGTGAATACCAATCTATGGTTCGTGAGTACCAATCATTGTTGTTATTATTTAAACATCTCATCGTACCATTTAATTCTTGAAGAAGAGCCAATTACTAGCTGTCACATTTTTTTCACTCAAAAAACTTCATTTTAAAGTTCGTCTCCTTTTCGGGAGACCTTTTGGTTTTTTTCAATACATGACCCCCTTTAGGTGATTATTCGAACCTAGCGTGAATAGAAATGGCCCTAACTTTCCATTTTATAAAACTTCCACATTTCACATATAAGTTACTTTCATTGACGGACAGTCAGTACACAAAAGCCACGTTCGTCCACTACGGTAATGGATGGACGTGTCGCGGTAGTGGCACTACCACGACCACCACGAAACTCCGGATTATGGCCCATATTTGAGAGTTCATATTATGTTGATAACATTAAATGCCTCATCTTTTTCAAGTAAAACAAAGTATATTACTTGGGAAATTGAATTTTGTCCAGTGCAAGGCTAAGCATACTTTTATTATTGTCTAAGGATTCATAGACAATGTTTTTATTATTGCTAAAATTCCATTCACAGAATTTTTTTCTGTGTCCCATTTAGCAGATTCAATATGTCAAATAATATCTAGACCGCTGACATAACCCATAACGAGACTGCTAATGGTCATATCCCTACTACTGGAAAAATTCATCCAAATTGAATTTATGTGTCTGCGCAACGCGCAGTAGGCTCAAAAACTGTCATTTCAGACGTTGACACAAGGCTTCGACCATTTTGTTCATAGGCGTCATCGGCTTGATAGTTATTCTTGAAAAAATGACGTGTTCTGTACTTTGGTGTAGGAATTCTTTGTTGAATCACCCAGAAGGTGTTACATTCCATAAGTAAGTCAGTTATAATTCTGAAAACATCAATATCCAATACAATTGTTTCACAATTTATGTTTAAGTCCTTGAATTATTCACAATGGTATTCAACTTTGGATTCACGTAGCTAGTACTAGCTTGCTTCCTAAAAAGCAATTGTAGATGTTTACCAACCCAATAGTATTATTTATGGATGTTACATATCACGATCTAATTTTATGTTTGTATGTAAGTTGCTATTATGTGCACCAATATTTGCTGGTGCGTGAATAAATAACAACATGTAAAAATTGTATGCTTTTCACTTCCTCAGATTGTAGTTTGCAAAAAACAATATATCTAATTATTTGCAATGAACAACATTCTTATGTTTATGTTATAAGCATTGTCTATATTATAAGTACCTGGGTAAACGAGCTTTGCTCAGTATCAATATTAGTACTACTCGCCAATAGATATCAGGAAGAGTCATATAAGAGTCATATAATAGATACAGAGTATCTATTATAATATAAATTTTTACTTTTGTTTCGCAGATTTCTCTATGAACATAAGTATGAAAACCAAGTATTTCACCTGATATCCCTAAAATATCCCCCTTTCCTGCGATATGCCCATGTGATTTGGAAACGTCATGAAACTTCATTGCGCATGCCCTGAAGGCTCACTGAAATTTCGTAAGCGGATGAAGTTTTGTTATATGGGATTAGCAGTAAAGATTAAGGTTATGTCGATGATCTAGACGATAGATTGCTGTTGAATTATAGAACTCACTTAGGGTGCGTTCTACTAAGCGCTCACAATGATCACGCTCAAGACCGCAGTTTTTCCCGTTCCACTTGCTTGCGAGCGTTACTGTTGCAAACTCAAAAGGAATGGATTATGGAGCGTTTTGGACGTTCATGTAAACATTACAAATGGCAAAGTTGAAAAAATGAAGTAGAAGTTTTAATGAGATTACGTAAGCCTTAACAATAAGTTTCAATAATAGCAAGCCAGCTTTATTTATATTGAAAAAGAAGTATATGTGATCAAAACGTCTTTTATGGCAATTGAAGATTTGTTGATACGTCGCAATAGTGCTCCAGAAACTAGTTTACTCACCAAAATTATAATCGTGAAAACCGAAAACTAAGGCCACGTATTATTGATTATGAGAATGTATTTCATCGTTATTCAAATGAAGAATTCAGAAGTCATTCCAGATAGATATTTCTCTATCACATATTGCACTGTGAATTTTGAAAATGACATGTCTAATTGTACACTTAGATTGTACTTTAAATTTATGTTACTCTTGACTTTACTTCGTTATGTGTAAGTAATTATTCCATTGATTACTTATGATACTGAATAATGGAATAAATAAAGAAATGTAAAACGAATTACGAATGACAGACAACATTTATGTCATATTTCAAAAATTGCCCCGAAATATTCTGAGAAGGGTCGTTGTGAGCTTACCGTGATGCCGTGAGAGAAAGTAATGACGTCATAAGTGATGTTTTCGGCGCGACCACAACGACCGCGGTCGTTATGTGAAACGGCTAAAGGAACATTTTGATCGTTGTGAGCGCTTAGTGGAACGTACGGTTAGTGTTATGTTGGCTTAAGAATAGAAGTTCTTCATATTTTTGTTTTGACACTTCTTTTCATGCTGAAAGTGTTTTAAAAAAAATCTCTAGTGATATTTGAAACATGGCATACATTTTTCCAGCAATTTTAAGTTAGAATGCCGAACATATGTTGAGTCTTGATGTTTTCCGCTAACCGCAACACATACCACGAAACCACCCTCAAAGGTTAAATTTGAATTTTGTGCTCTTGGTTATGAACACAGAACAGTATAAGAATTGTACGCCATATTTGATCCTCGTGTGGTGAAAGTTGTCAGAAAATGTGTATTTTACAATATTATATTTGTATTTTCCTATAATTTTTCAATCCTTAGTGCAATTATGGAGAAGGACCGAAACAACAGTGTTAGTTATAATTCGTCACCTACTAACGATGAAGATGAAGAGAAGGTATTACAAAATGCGTTCTTTAGTACAAGTTCGCGCCTTCTCATCACTATTAATAGATTCTTTAGGACAATTTTTGCCAATTCTAAGTTTTGATATTTGTATCGACCTTTTTCTACAAATATTTAGAATGCTTTGAAAGTTATTCCCTTGAAAAATGTATAGCTGGTAATTGTAACCTAAATTCTGAACCACAAAATACTTATGTTGGTTATGAATAATACCCAGCAGTCCTTGAATCTCTTGTTGATTTATTTTTTGTTTCAGTCAATTGTTGGAAAATTCAAATCGATTATCAACAGTACGCCTTTGTCAAAATGGTTTCGTAAACGAGAAGAAAATAATCAATCCACAATCAGGAGACGTGATGAAGATGAAGATGATGAAATTCGTCAAATGCAACCACCCTCCAAGAGGGTCAAACTACCTGTTGATGCAGAGCAAACAAACAGTGTGATATTCAATACCTTAGACACAAGCACATCACTTGATGTCAGTGCATCTAATAAAACGCTTAATCATTTTCCAGAGCCAGTGGCCGGCCCATCTGGTGTGAAGTTTCAAAAATTACTCAGTAGTGCAACCACAGTTTCTACAAAATGTGTGAAAAATACATTTAGTAATCGCGAGTTTTTGAACGAACATAATTCGGACAGTGAAGAATCTACTAGTGGATATTCATCAGTAGTTAGAATCGGTAGCAAAGAACAGGTCTGCCAAAGTCAAGACAGTTCCAAACAAACTTCACCATTGCAGAACAAACCTAACAATACCAGGTCTCTATTCCAAAGCCCAAGTGAGTCTAAATTCACTTTTATGTTAGCATCTTACTCAACTGATTACAATGAGTATTAATGTAATTTTAAAACAAACAAAAATACATTACAGCCCTTAGATGGGAGGAGAAGCTTACCATTTATTTTTTTATAAAGAAGTCATTCCAAAAACAAGCCCCATTTCTCAATCTCCTAAAGACGTCAACTTGGTTAGTGAAATGCCCAGCAAGACATGTATTGTATTTCTGGTGATTAGAGAAAGTGTTTGTTTTTGGATTTATTCTACGCCAGAGGTTCTGATTTCACCTTTATTAAAAAAGACATTAAACATTCTTTTTGCTAAAAAAATACCATGCTCAATGCAAAAAAAATTGTATACAGAGTGTATGAAAAGTTGAAAATTCAAATTTACCACTTTATTTTCAATTTTTCATCAAATTGAGAATAAGTAAGAATATGGGCAAAAATAAGATAGTTGCACAAGAATTACTATCAACTTATTCAAAAATATTCCTGAAATATGCCTTTTTGGAAAAATTAATTCAATAAATAAGTCAGTGCTCCAGGTGGAGTTTTTTTATTTATATAACTGATGTTAATGAGCTCATTGATATCTATATCATGAAATAGTTTTTCAGCACTCTACAATGTTCTCCATCAATTTTGTAGCCATGGAACAATAATGATAATTGAACAGAGATCATTATTGACAGACCAACTCTCTTTTGACTTATTTTATTGTTCGGTATGGATCTTGTGAAAATTCTCTTCAGATGTTCTGATAGTTTTTTTTTATGTGAAATGATATTTAGATAGATCATTATTTACATAAGTACTATAATATCCCTATATTATAATTTATGGCAGTGAACTGAAACAGAACATACATAGATAAAAATTGTACAATTGCTATTGATAATAATTTCAAAATGAATTTGAATTCATAAAAACACAAAAAAATAATTTTTATTATGATATAAAATTTGAAAGATTGGATTCAATGTTGTTGAGTGAAATGTTCTTGGGTTATTTGTCATATTAATGTAAAACCTTTGAAGCATAGTGATTTCGTTGTAATGGTACTGGATCTTGCTACATATAAGTAATAAATTCTTGCAAATGTCTTGAGCTAGTTGGTTCAGTATTCTGTAGATATAAATTGTATTATTTGAAATAATGGGGAAAAAATTCATTGTTCGTATTTTCTAATCCTGAACAAAAAGCAAAGGTTTCTTGAAAAATTTTGATGGCTGTAGTTAACCCCATGGCTATCAATGGTTCCCTTTTTTATGTTTTTAAACAATACATTTGTTTTTCATATAACTACATGAATGTAGTTAATGCCGATGAAGAATAGAAGAATATTGTGAGATTTTAGTGTCTTCAACATATTTATAATATGAATGAATTTAATTTTTTTAGAGAAGAAAATATTTATTTGAAATTTATATCTGGCATATTGTATTCACCTAAGACTCAAAAAAAGTTGTAACTATATGTTAAATGAGTTTCTTCATTCTTTTCAGGTACCTCTATGAATCGGTCATTGTTCACTGACAGAACTTTGAGTCCTAATGTTAACACATCAATGACTTCGAGAAGACCATCTTTCAATGCCTCAACTTTCGGGTCGCCCAATTTCATTGACAACACTATCACAACAGAAAAAATCATCAATTCTCCTTTTTATAACGGAAGAACCATATATGGTGGAGCGTCCGCTTATGGCCGTAGGTTAGGTAGAAGTGCAAGAGATCTTAGAACGTCTCTGAAAAAGTCTGTACAGATCAAACCCGTCAACAAAACTAAAGAGGATGGTAACTTAGTTCTCGGGAAAACAGCGAGAAAGATACTAGATACTTTGGAACAGTATAGTTCTCCAGTGAATGATGCCAAAAAAATTCCAATTACATCGAAAAGGTTTCGTCCAGATGGTTACCTCAGTCAGCACGTGGGTGCTAGACCTTATATGGCTCGAGGAAATGAGGTTCCTTCGAACAAGGAACTGCAAGTCCCGACAGTGTCTGATCTCTTGAAAATGAAGCAAAAAATGAAACTGCAGCAAAGCACAGAGGTTGTAAGGCAGATTGCTATTTCTTCAAAGTCCAATCTAAATAATACAAGTGGTCAAGATACAAGCACTACTAAAAAGTATACATCTGAAACACCCATTAAAGATTTATCTAAAGATCAAAACCTAGAAACTAATAAGGTCACCAGTGAAAGTCAGGTGAAAACTTTTACTCCGAGTCTTCCAGTTACGGCGTTGCCTAAATTTAACGTTGCTGTGGCGCCAGAATCAAGCAAAAAGAAATCTCCAACAAAAACTACGAACGGGTTTTCTTTTATCCCCACCCCTTCAATTTCTATGTCTTTTAATTCTCAACCAGCGGTCGAAACAGTAAAGACTGACGTGACTTCCAAGAAATCTGATGAATCAACAACAAACATTACAAATAAAAGGAGCTTCAAATTTTCTGATCCTTTGGTGATATCAGAAAACTACAAGTCTATTGTCGCCATCAATAATTTCAAATTCAGTGAACCTTTGTGCAAAATTGCAAAAATAGAGTTGTCCAAGTCACTGAATAAAGATAACAGTGAAGAAAAAGTAGCTGAAAGCACGCCTGTCTCGAATGGTAATCGTTCCTCTGAGTCTTCGAACAAAACCATAGGCTTTCCTTTGTCAAAGGCACCAGAAAGAAATGATGGTCCGAACAGTTTTGATAAGCAGTTTAAAATGTCTGCTAAGGAATGGGAGTGTAGCATATGCATGGTACGTAATAAAGAGCATGATGCGCAATGTGTTGCTTGTACTGCACCTAAACCAACCCCCAAACCGGTTATAGAAAATGTGAACACTCAGCCTTCATCATTTGGCAACAAATTCAGCTTGCCAAGCTCAATGTGGGAATGTTCAGTTTGCATGGTCCGAAACGAAAAAGAACGAGCAAATTGTGTCGCTTGTAAAGAACCAAATACTAAAGTTACACCTGCGATTCCAAAATTCTCCTTTGGAAAACAATTCGAAGCTCCCCCGGGTACTTGGAACTGCCCCACTTGCCTGGTAAAGAACAACGATGATTTGCTGAAATGCGCCGCCTGTGGAATAGCAAAAACAGAAAAGAAAACTTCTGATAACTTGAGCACGTTGTTTAAAGTCAAAGAGAATGAATGGGAATGCAAAGTTTGCATGGTGAGGAACAAGTCTTCGTGTATCAAGTGTCAGTGCTGCGAGGCAGACAAGCCAGGAAGCACTTCTGAGAAGGCACCGGCTAAGGACCCTTCCGAAAAACCTGTGCTGAAATTCAACTTTGGCTTTGATAAAGTTCAAGCAAATGCCTTTACTTTCGGAATTCCGGCCGAACCTGGTGTAACTTTGCCCAAACCCGCAGTGGATCCATCAACAGTTTTTGGAGAAAATGCTAAACCAACAGCGCCTGCAGTTAAGTTTTCTTTCGGTATTCCAGCTGATTCTAAAAAAGAAGTGGGTACCGTTGAAGCTGTCAAACCAACAGCTGAAGTAGTTCAAGCAGTTGTACCAGCAGTCGATCCAAAAGTTGCGTCTGAGAATAAACCCAGTAATGAGACAGTTACTTCGGTTGGTTCGAAATTGAGTGAGAATGTACCTTCCCCAATTTCTCAAAAAACTACTGCTAAAAAGGAAGAAGATAGTACAGTTAAGCCTACCACTACTGCAGATCTGAATAGTACTATTCCGGCTAAACCAATATTTAGTTTCGGAGTGGCACCAACTAAAACAGTAGATAAAGTGGACGCTACAGCTAAAGAGGTGACTAAAAATGTTCCTGCTGCAAAGTTGTTCAGCTTCGGTGCCAAACCTGCAGCCACACAAGCAGTGCAAAACATTAATAACACTACTGTCGTGTCAACAGAAACCACCAAACCATTGACTACCGTGCCTACTTTTACTTTTACTGCTAACAAAACCACCGATGCTGCTTCGTCGTTATTTGGATCAACAAAAACACCAGCAGTGAATAATGGGTTCGGATTCATGAATTCTTCGTTTGGAAATGCAGACAAGCCTAGTTTTGATGCTCCTCCAAAAAACACTGCGGAAACCAAACCGTTTTCTTTTGGAAGTGCATCTGCTACTGGAGAACCTGCCAACAAGATGCCGACGTTCAGTTTCGGTCCCCCAAAGTCTACCCAGCCTGAACAATCTTCGGGTTTCACCTTTGGAGCAGCCGCAAAGCCAACTGGGTTTAATTTCACTGGTGGAACTACAGAAGCATCTACTTTCAATGCTCCGTCTGGAAACATCTTCAGTGAGCCTGCCACGACAAACAGTGTGGGTTTCAGTTTTGGTTCGACTTCTCAGGCTAACAGTAGTCAAAAGGCGGGCTTCAGTTTTGGATCTACAATGAACAATACTACCTTGCCACCTGCAGCTTCATCTAGTTTCAATTTTGCTGCAGCTGCTCCAGCGGTATGTTTTCTAATTGATTGTTGGAATATCATGTCATTGTTTGTTGTAATTTTTCAGCCTACAGGTGGTTTCAATTTCTCGGAGGCAGCAGCAGGTTTTGGTTCCAGTAAACCATCCTTCAATTTCTCTGATGGTTCGGTGACTGCTTTTACGTAAGTATTGAAAAAAAAATTTTTCAAGTTAAAAATATGGGGTGTATATATAGTGAACTAACAAGTGGAAATATAAAAAATTGTAAGCTGATGTGATAGACATTTGTCATCCGAACACTATTGCAAATCTATTTAGTGAACATTTTAAAATAGCTTGGCTTTCAAAATTCATCCATTTATGAATGAATGACTGATGTATGAGCAACCATGTTCCTACAACCAGTAAGTGAAAATGAAATATTACAAATATTTCGTGATTTACAACCCAGATACTTATATGGAACTGATTGCATACCACCGATTATAAAGAGGAAGATCTGTTGGTACATATGTAGCCCCTCATCATATGTAATTGACCAAAATTCTTTGAAATGAAATTCTTTGTCGCTAACCGATACGGCATCATCAGCAAAATGTTCATAATCACATTTGCTATCATTAATGTAAATTAAGAATATCAATGGCCCTAAAATACTTCCCTGCGGAACCCCGTGGTCTACGCTTATTGCTGTTGCGACAAACTCATTAATTTTGGTTACCTGCTTCCCTCCTGTAAGGTAGTCTTTCTCAAAGTGGGCGATAACGCCCCCTTCTAGGCACTGGAGGCCTGTAGGGGGGCAGTAAAAGGCACAGAGAAGATTGGGGGGCGTTGGAGCGGTTTAGGGGGGCGATGGCTAATTCTAAAATGGTTTTTTGCTTTTAATACAAACTTTACCGCTTCTTTACGCTTAACGCGCGTTTCCTCGTGTTACGCCATCTAGGGGACTAGACAGTAACTATTTCCTGTCCGATAGTTGTCAAACTGTACAATAGATGGCGGTAAGCTTCAATGCGAAGCGAGAAAGTACTAGGCCCGCCCGCTGCCTCATGTAAAAGCGCGC
>WOGR01005899.1:0-13466 GCA_015342045.1 Leptinotarsa lineolata | reverse complement strand
TCAATTGTAAGATGAAGAGGATTGTAAGAAGAATATTCAGGTTAATCTAATATACCCATGTTATACGTCATATCCATCTGAATTAACTTCTAATAATGATTCACTTGTTCTGTAAAAAATCTTTAATGTGTATATATTCCTTCGAGCATAATAATTGTGAAATGCACAATATTCACATGCCCGCGGACTATAAATAGACTCTTGAATTTACCGGAAAATTGTTCTCGCCAGCTCGGCAAAATAGTGATTATTACTCTCGGGAAACCATTACTTGGCGGTGCGGTGACCAACAAAAAACAAAGGAAGGCAGCAACTCCTTTTGATATATTGGGGTCACATAACAATATGGTTATTTGACGTTGTCCAGTAGTTAGTGGAGTAGCGTTTACGATATATTTCAGAAAAACGAAATATCTAGAATAGTTGAGGATAATGTGAACAATATTTCATGGATGTTTCCGAAAAATACATTAGGATTCTTTTAAATGGTCTTCCAATTGTTTTTTAATACTTCAATGAACTGATATCTTCCACTTTATGGAGTTGGTATTATAGTACCTAGTTGAAGTATTAATTTGATGAAAAAATTTGAAATAGAAGTATGTAGGAGGGTAGAACTGGAATTTCTGGCGTAGAATGAATCTAAAACGAGTACTTTACTTTCCCAAACACCAAAACTGCAACACTCTTCTCAACGCGCGTTTCACCAAGTTGACGATTTCAGGAAATAAGTGTACCTCATAACTACGTTTAGTCATGCAGTAAATAATTGTCCATCAAAAATTAATTGAAAGAAATATAATCACACGTACAAAAACTAAAAAAAAATAATGAAATGTAATTAATTTCAACTAAGGGTCAACTGTAAAATGGAATCACTGTAACATTAATTTTTCAATGGAGATTCGGGCGTGAAATGAAAACTATAATTAATATAATCCACTTCATTTCATATGAATGTAAAAAAGATACTATATTTCTTAACATTTTTGGAGGCACTGCGTGACGCTTATTTACAGGTAATAAATAAATCCGGATTTCAACGTTACCATGTAAAATATTCAATGCTGATTAATCAATCCAATTCATTCCCTTGTGGTATTTTGAAAATTTAACAAATACATTACAATGTGGATGAATTCCATATTGTTGGAAGTTACTATGAGTGTTTCAAGTGATTCTCTAAAATTTCAGAGCTAAACTAAATTTATGGGGTATTATGCATGTATATGTACTAATTTGGGGTTATATCATTATACCTCTTTCCCTGTCTATTCGAATGAAAGGAAGGAAGTATGGAGAGGATCATTACCACTTATCAATAATTAACTCACTATTTCACAGAATGCGTACTCATATCCCCAGAAATAGTCACGTAATACAATTGGCCGATACTTGATGAAAATCCATAATAAGCTAATCTCACAAAGTAAAATTTATTGTGAGATCAAACGGTTCATCAAAACCGCAACGGGTCTCTTACTAGACAATAGTTTTTTCAAAGGTGTTCAACATTCGAACTGGCTCAAAGACTCAATATTATCCATTACTTCACATCCTGAAACAACAGCTAGTACTTTATTTCTAATAGGCTTTGCTACTCCACCTATTTTTTATTTTGCACTAATTCCGACACAATACTCGAACTGGCTCAAAGACTGAATGCTGTCCATTACTGCACATCCTGAAAATACAACAGCAACTACTTTATTTCTCATAGGCTTTGCTACTTCAACAAATTTTTATTTCACACTAATCCCGACTCCATGAACTTATTCATCACTCGAATCACATACTGATTAAAAAAAAAACGAAGAAGGTGATACTGTAACAGAAAAACATGCAATTGCTAATGAATTCAAATACATATATTTCATTCACCTTTGGCAAAAAAATGGCAGACAAATAATACCTCCGACTCCTCATATGTCTCTGAAACTGTTCCAAATTCTTTTTTACTTGTCCCCACACACAGAAATGAAATCAAAGAGGTTACCAAAGAACTGAAAACAAAGAATTCCACTGGAATCGACGGTATCTGTTCTGAAATACTGAAGTCTGTCTCTTTTTATACAGAGAAGCCTTTGGCATTCATTTTCAATGAATATGGAAAATGGTTTATTGCCAACAGCTTTCAAAAAAACCATAATAATCCAATTATTTAAAAAAGGCGATGAGACAGATATTATCAACTACCGACCCATATCACTCACAACACACCTGAACAAGGTATTTGAAAAGATCATAAAAAAAGGCTAACATCGTATGTCACAACTTTATATCTGTATATTTCAACTGTGTTTTACCAAATTCTTGAAACTGTATTGATCCTGTCATGCGAAGCAGATGCTTTTGCACTTATTGCCATTTTTTTTATTCACTTATTATTAAAATTATTATGTTGTGTGAAACCTTCCAAATGAATGGATAAAGATTATTATAATTATTTGTTTTTCTTCGAGGAGTTTCATAAAAAAACGAAGAGAAGCTTTGAAACATCGACCTTTTTCAAAATATGTAGCTTCAATTTCATATGGAATATTTTTAGGAAGAAAGATTACAAAAAAAAATATGGAGAAAGGAAGAAAGTAATTTGCTTTGGTAAAAACTCTTCACAAAGATGTGTATCTCATGCACAGAAGTTACTTCCATGAACAAACCTACCAACACAACTTTTTTCAAGGATATATGAACAATGAATTAGACGGAAATTAGTATTTCTTATTCAGCCAGCACTACAAACATCAGTAGTGGAATTGAAATAGATACATTTTCAGGAACGTTACGTAATATATGAAGAATGTGACATACTCCGGTTTTGAAATAAACGATGACCAACTATTCCAGAATATGCATTAATTCCTCAAAACGAGACAAACATCGAACGGTATTTTCAATTTTAATCAATACTGACACAGGTATTTGAGCAGACGAAAAACAACATGAAAAAGTTTTCGTGAATATACCACAAAAAGCATTGAATCATTGGACAAATTGAATATCAGAAAAACAATATTCAACAAATTTTTGTTGTTTCAACCAATCCGACATTCATTGCAATGCCCTTGTCATACCTTCTTCTAATATTCAATATAACTTTTCTTAGTTGTTCTGTTGTGATTTCTGTACAAACTGCAGATATTCTGGTGCGTAGTTCCTCTACTGATTGCGGTCTGGATTTGTGAACTTTTTGCTTCACAGTACCCCAAAGAAAAAATCTAGCGATGTCAGGTTCTGTGATCTTGGATGCCACTCAATGTAAGGCTATTTCGACCTATCCATTGATTTCCTTAATTATTATTCAGCCATTCTCTTCCAATAACTGCATTATGTAAGGAAGACACATCTAATTGAAACTTCAAATTCAAACTTATTTCTCAAATTACTTTCGATGAAAAACGGACCGATAATCTTATCATGGATTCCACACTCCACATTTATTTTATGGGAATATTGCCATTTTGCGTTAATAACCCAATAAGAATTATCCGCAGAGCAGTACCCTGAATTTTGGGACGAGACTACTCCATTTGTAGTGAACGTAGCTTCATCACTAAACAAAGTTGTTTTGAAGAAGTTTATATCATTCAAATATTTTCCTTGAGCCTAAAAACAGGAATCTAACCTTCTTTCTTCATCTCCCGGTTCCAGAGTGTGTAAAATTTTTGGTTTGGATGGTTTAATTTTATTTTTTACAAAGCATCTGATATTTTCTCTATTTGAGATATTTGAGTTGAAACTAGCCGGTCGCAAGCGTGAATGAGGATTATTACGAAAATATCGCAATATTCGCACACCGTTATTAGCCTCTGGATGTGGATTGTTTCTGTTTTTTAGCATATGCCTAGACAGGCACTTGTTTTTTTAAAAACAGAATTTATACCGATTACCGTACTACTGCTCATTGAAAGGTTATCAGAATGTCTGCTATGAAATTCACTCGCAGCTTCTCTTGCCGAAAGAACATTATCTCCAACAAAGCGCACAATACAATTTTATCTCGCTCGCTCTCCCATGATAAATCACTAACTCCTACCGCTTTACAAAATATTTTTCTTACTAATCAGGCATAACCTGCCGTTACTGTTTCAATACAATTTTTGACAGCAGCAATAATAATCAACAATATTCTTTTGTTTTCAGTGCCAAATAAAAAGAGCGCGATTTTGCATATCCGCACGGTGTTTCACGGTCAATTGACCAAGATTTGAAAACCATTTGAATCTACAGACCACAAAATTATTAATACTGAATATTTTTTTATGAAATTTGGTATACCACCATTTGAGAGGGTGCCCAGTTCAATGATGATTTCAAATTTTTACTAAAAAAATCGCTAATACGATTTCTTGTATTATTTTAACCTATAAAAATATTCGCAGCAAGCCTTGTTTCAAAATGAAGTTCTTCGAAATTCGGGTATATATACCGGGTGATTCTCTGAGGTAGCTCACCCCTATTACTTTTTTATTATTGGAGATAGAAAAATGAAATTTGGGGGTTGTGTATTATTGTTCAATTTGCATTTTTTGAAATATTTACTTGCTTTGCCGTATTTCCGGTTTGACCGGAAATGACCCCAACTTTCGACTTTTAAATGGGATATCCTACATATTTTTACTTATTTCGATCTAGAGTTTCATTCAAAATCCAAAAATACTTCACTTGCCAATATTTGACAAATAAAATCATTTTTATTCCAATTTATATTTTTTGCTCTAGACTGCCATGAATCGTGTAAATCGCTTCATATTCTTGATCAAGTAACATGGGAAAACTATGACTGTGAGGCTTATGACTTCACAGTTGTCTTAAGAAAAGTGACTGCAAATATATGGAAGTCTCAATTTATCGATCAAATTTATTTCAATGAAGAAATGATATTTGCAAAATCAATTAAACAAAAAAGATAATGATAATGACGTTTTGTTCACGAGAGCGAACAAAGATCGAACTGTTATTGCTATATATAGAGGTATAGAACTTTAAGTTGGCAACACTTTTTTAACTGACGGCCATTTTATCAACTGTCAAATGATTTATTGTTTAGTTTGGTTTGGCATTTCAACATGAATAGACTGACGCCTGAACAACGTTTCCAAATTGTTCTGTTCAAAATACGTATCGTACACTACGTCCATTTCACGGTCAACATAATCGTCCATCAGAGAAATTAATTCGATTAACTGTGGAACTTTTTCGCACCACGATAACTCTAAATAATGATAGGCATCCACAGAGACGTCGCGTCGTACCTATAGTGCGTACAAAAGAAGTCATTGCTGCTGTAGAGCGTAGCGTAGAGGAAGACCCGGATCAGTCTATCCGCCATCGTGCACAGGAATTGGATGTGTGTCTTTCCACTTTATGGAAGATTTTGCGGAAAGATCTTGGGTTGCGTGTTTACAAAATCCAACTCGTGCAAGAATTGAAGCCACACGATCAACTAGCAAGGCGTAAATCCGGTAATCGCATAGTTTCACGTTTCGGACCCGTGAATTGGCCTCCCAGATCGTGCGATTTGACGCCGCTAAACTATTTTCTGTGATCATATCTGAAATCACTAGTCTACGCTGATAAGCTCGAAACGATTGACAACTTGAAGGAAAACATTTGCCGCGTTATTGTCGATATACGGCCACAAATGTTGGAAAAAGTCATCGAAAATTGGATGCCAGAAGTCATATTTGAGTTATAATGCCAGAACTTTATCTTTCGAATGAAGTAAATTTCATGTCAATTTAAAAATTCATCTTTGCAATAGTCCATTTCAAAGTTCTATACCTCTTTAAAAACATCCTGAAAGACGAATACGTAAGTGAAACTCTAGATTTCCAGCGTGCAGAAAAAAGTCGCTTGAACCCGTAAATTTTTATCTCGAGAAATAAAACTTTTGAGCATTTTTTCAACTTCATCACACAAACATATTTTTTAAAAAATTTATTTAATTCGAACTTCCATTGTCTAATATGATTTAAAATGATTTAAGATCCCTGAAAGAATCAGTGAAATCAAGAATGAATAGCTGAAAACAATAATTATATTAAGCAAAAAACCCACTTACACAGTATCTCAGTCACGAATCCAACCACCATCAATCGACTAAAAAAGGAATCATCCAGACTTTACTGCCATCCTAAGCCCAAAGGGTGTAAGTCAATATTGACTAGTTTTGAGATATTCAGCATTTTGTAATAATTAAATCAGCACACGTTTTGTCTCAACATAAAAAAATTTTTACCTTGAAGTCTTCTTAGGGTGAAGATATTAGAAGTTTATTAGATTTAAAAATATTTTGATATCAAGTTGAAAAACTGAGATACGCCTATTTTGCACAATGAAGGTGGGTCCCCAGGCAAAAAAGTTTGGGAAACTTCACTGCAAACTTGTAAGCAGAAAGACTAATGGCTAATATTCATGGCCCTGTACTCCGGATGTTTATTCAAAAGGTAAAATATCCTGAACAAGTAAGACGTATGTGAGAGATGGGCCCATTTCGCTTACCACGACTGAGTTACACCTAAATAGCTCAGGATTTTCGGTGATTTTGGATATACGTCTATTTTTACTAATGTATTGAAAGGCTTAGTATGATGAGATCCGACCAAATATCTTATAAAATTATTAAGTAGGTTATAAAGGAGTCTGAGCAAGTAAAATCTAAAATTCATAAAAAATTGATATACTCCCTTTGGGCTTAGGACGACAATATAGTAGACCATGTTTCCGGGCTCTGTAATACAAAGGAAGATCTAGAGAAGGAACTGGGTATCATCAAAAATGGTCTTCAACGGAATCGTTACTCCAAAGTATTGCTGGAACAGACTTTGACTGAAAGAAATCGAATGCTTCGCAAGGAAGAGAAGTCGTCACAACCAGTACTTGTACTTCCCGACATCAGAGGATTGTTGAAAAGGATAAGAAGAATTGGGTCCAAGTACAACATCAGAACTTGCTTCAGGTCCGGAAACACTATCCGTAGCAGCCTCACGAAAACCAGGCCATCAAACACGGACTGCGATTCCAATAATTGCATTTACCGGATATCCTGCGAATGTGAAAAATCATATACCGATGAAACTAAGATGCCTTTGAATTTCCGAGCATTACCGCATTACCGAGCACAAGAAATACACATAGCGAGGAGAAACCAGAAAATCGGGAATAGCAGAGCATGTTTGAACTCATCAACATAATATCAAGTGGTCCCAAGCGGAGACCATCCACAAGAGGGAACACTGGTTTAGGAGAAAATTCAAAGAAGCCGCATATATGTGCTCCAACAACGCATTTAGCCAAGCTAGCGTAGAGATACGTATCATATGGAAACCCATAATCAAGCGAAAAACCGGCCAACTACCGCCAAAAGGTCAGCTCCCGCTAAACCGGTGAAGCGGGAGAGGGAGGAGGGGATAGGTGAAAGCACTCCAATGACTTATAAATAGTCACCTCTCAGAGTCCCGTCATCACCCGAAGACGATTGTGGATGCTAACAATTGAAACGTCGTTAAGTAAATTTTCATTTCATTTTGATTATTCAATTTTCAATTGTTGTTTGTATTTTATTGTAATTATATTTCAGGATTTTTTGTTCAATATAGTTGTTATTTTCAGCAAATAATTTTTAATTTTATTGATTCTTTCAGGGACATCAAATCATTTTATATCATATTAAACAATAGAAGTACGAAGTAATGAAATTAACCATGAAACATTGTCAGCCATAATTTATTTAATTTGATAGAGTTAATATCGGAACAAAATCTGTCAAACAACGAATGTCACGCTTTTTTCATTTTCAGGACTAATTGTATAATGAGCAAAGTGTTCGTTGATTCATCGTTAACGTTTCAAAAACAAAGCATTTGTGGTCCAACATCAGACCTGGCAACATTTCGACCCGTCATAGGTATCATCAGCATGCTAGACTGAACACGAATGCATTGCTACACTCGACTCCTTGAGGGACAATTCTGGGTAAATAGAGGTGATGACATCTCTCTTCACGAAAACGGCATCAACAGCATAGCCAAAAGATTCAATCCACGAATATCAGAGATGAACGAAGTTCCCCAAGGCTTGTCTTTGAGGTCATTTGAGTTCAGCAGTGCTACCTGGTGTCGGATCACGATCGCTTTGTTTCTGGACCCTGGTTTTAAATAGTTGCCTTGCATTGAGATCTGCAGTGAAAGATAGAGGACAAATCTCGTTCGGCTGTCGATGTCAAAGTTTGGCTCTACCGTCTTGGGAAGTCTAGTTTTGAGTCCTATGTGGATTCAATCGCGTTTACTTCTTTAGGCAGTCCTTTAAGGACACATGCGTCCAGCAATGCTTTAGTGGTTGAGCCTAAAACCACTGATGTGTTGTTGGTATTGGATCATGAATGCTTCGTTGTTGTTTGCTTCAACTAGTTGTCTTACAGAGGATGCTGTAATAGACAAAGGATGACACTCGTTAGACGGTTTACGTCGAAGCTAAGCTTTGTAAAGGACCGCTATGGAAATTCTCATTGATCTTTCATATTCGTGAACTAAGTTTTCTGTCGATCCCATATATTTCTTCGCAAGAAGAAATGCTATTGCTTTTACTCACTAACAGACATGCCTGAATATAATTACCGTAACAAACAATGATTTGAACTTAACCTTCAAATGAAATTGAAAAATTGCTTTGAGTTAGTGTTTAAAATAGAACTTTTCTATTAGATGAATCGAACGAAGCGGACCAGTGGAGTGAGCCTCAATGTCTTCGAATTTAGGCCGGTTAGATTTTTTTGGGGTCACTTGAAGATTACTTACAACCTACAGTCAGCATCACGCATTATCACTGAAGAAAGCCATACCATTACATTGGAAATCTTCAGAACATACGCTTTGAAAAAATACTTTCGCAAGCAGGAAGATACCATTTTGAGGTTCTTAGAAAGAGTGGCTACAAAAATAGCATAGGAATTTCAGTTGAAAATGATGAAAAGTTAATTTTTTCATGTTGGTGTATCATCAACTCTTAACATCATTTCCCGAAATTCTCTTAATCAAATTTAAACAAAGTATCAATTAATCCCTTATTAAACTCAAGATTCAAGGTTTGGATCGCATCCCGTTGAGGAGTTGGAAGAGACAAATCTAATCGACAATATAAGCAATTGGGCTCATTTTGTTTGATTGGCCCATCCCAGATGAGTTAGTAGTGAGTGATTTTATCTCACTCCCATTTATAAATCTGTTTTTCATGTGACATTTGCTACATATGTCACTCATTTGTAGCAAATAATTAGAATATTTGATATGAAACTCAATTTTTTGAATTGATGCATTTTACATTCACCGAAAAGACTCAAAACTGTCTTCCTGAAAGCAAGTCCGCCAAATAAACCGAAATCGAAATTCCATTATCTTTTATTCCGTATCATTATTCACGTTTATTGCTAACGGAATGCAGATTTATTCGCATGTGAAAAGCATTTGTTAGGAGTATTTCATGCGGAGTCCAATTTCCAACGTATGTAAGCATTGTGTTTTTATTGATCATCAAATTGTGGACTATTGTTTCAGTTCTATTGTTTAGTTCTTTGATTTGCATTAATATCTTTAGCAGTAAATAGAGGCATAAACCCACTTCAGAAGCTTTGAACTCGTTTATGTTCCACAGCTTATAGTATTTTTTGAATTTTCTGTTAAAGAAATATTTGATTAATACTAGTTTTTGCCCGCGGCTCACATTAAGTTTCACAGATCATTTTAAACAACCTAAAACTTCAGGTTTCCAACTTCAAAATTGACGAAATTCAATACAATCTTTAAACCCCTGTTTTTCTCCCTTGAGGGTGGAAATTCCCAATTCCCTTTCTTGATGCATATTTGCGCTATACAAAAAACCTATCTGCATATTTCCAGATTCTAGGTTCAGTAGCTTCGACTGTGCATTAATATAAGAGTGTCAGTCAATCAAAAGGTACCCACTTTTTTAATTTAAAAATACAGCTACTAAAAAATATGCCAACTGCACTAAGTAATGAATAGCTTTGAGAATCGAATTATGTTACATATTGAGAAATTTCACGAAACTAACAAAACCGTCAACGACGTCTTCTCTCACGTATCTGCCCGCGTTCGGGTCGCGTTCTCGGCGATGGCGCTTCGTTGCTTAGACCGCTCCTCTACTTCCGCGCATCGTCCCCCGCCGTTTTGCAGTAGACGCTATGCGTAATGGCTTACTGCGTCAATCTTATCTTGACAACTTTTTGAAAGATCCATCCAAATTACTTGGTGTGAAAGACAAAGACAAATACTCAAAGCGACATTTGCATCAATTTTTATAAGAATTTGACAGATATTCTGAGGAGTATCTAATTGAATTGTATTTATGGCTCAGTATTTTGCATATAGTAGTTACCACATAAGAGGTAGATATATGTTGTCGTGGACTCTTATTTAGAACTATTTAAGATAAACAATATTACGGTACATTATCTTCATGTAACTCCAACGGTATAGGCAAAACACGCCGAGATAACTCTCAGAGAACAAGAATTTTTCGGACTTACTCAATACTTATCGTTATATTATAGACCAGGGTCGATCATTTTTGAAACCAAAAAAATTGTAGTAGGATGAGAACCATTGGAAAAGGAAGGAAATATAATGAAAATGAAAGGAAAAATAAATTAGGGTCGATTCGGGGTCGAAAAGTGGGAGGGGTGCGTTTTTGAGGATAAAAATCAGTTTATCTCGATTTACGGCAAAACTATAAGTCTTATGGAAAAAATTTAAATAGCAAAGTTGTAAGTAATGAAATGATCTACAACTTTTGTAACTACAACTTTGTTAAAATATTGTAGATGTCTTATCATATATAAACTTGATGAACTTAGTTGTTTGTTGATTATAGTAGTATATTTATAATTTTTTGTTTATAGTGTAACATGAAATCTTACGTTACATAAGTAACAATAGTGTTAATTTGAATAAGCAGCTTTAAATTGTACATAATGATAAAAAAATAATTTTTGGAATCGAGTTTTTTTCGTTTTTTGCATTTTTCGAGAACATTTCTCATAGTGACGTATATTTTTCCGTACACTATCAGAAAGTAGAGATTTCAACGAATGAAAAGCCCATCAACTCTTTTGAAAAAGCAGATATTTTGACGCGTGAATTTTTGATTGAAAATCAGGGTGCTTTTTCGATATTAAATTAAAATAAGGTGAAAAAATAAATTTTTCAAATCCTTTAATTTTCATTATATTTCCTTTCTTTTCTAATGGGTCTCATCCTACTATATTTTTTTTTTCACTTTTTACCTTTTTTAAAGGCTTCAGCACTGGTCTATTATGACAAAAATTACACAAAACCTTTTCAAACTGTAGCCTATATGTTATTCTCATGTATAAGTTGTATTTCTGTGAAGTTTCATCTAGATCCGTTCAGTCATTTAGGCGTGAAAGAGCCACATACATACATCCATCCTCACAAACTTTCACATTTATAATAGTTTAGATAGATTTACTCATCAACAATATCGGTTTCTGTGGTATTCTTGACCCATACTTTCTTTTACTTGATTTTCAGAACAAAGACATCAACGATGAATTGATGATGTTTTTTTTAATGTTCGAAAAATACAAAATCGTCAACTGATCATTTGGGAAAGAACTTCAAATTCGAAGAAAAATCTTTTCTGTCAAAATATGACAAAAAGGCAAAATATACTGATCCGTTACTTTATGAAAATTAATAACACGACCCATGATGATAATTACAGAATTTTCACAAAAAAATTTATTCAAAACGCGTTTCGCTACACGGTAGCTTCATCAAAAGGACTGGTACCAATCCAACCGATGAAGCTACTGACTACAACGAATTTAATTTAGATATGACAGTGAAGGTGATTTAAGTGACACTGGAGATGGTGATGACAAAATAATCACGAAAAGCGAGAGAAAATATTGAACAAAATATATTGAAGATTATACAATCATGGCAATGAATGCTTAGAGTTATTTAGATGATGTGCTAAAACATTTCGAAAATATGTGGAAGTGTCAAAATGAATAGAATAAAATAATTCAAGAAATGAAATAATAAATCGACAAAATTTGAATACTTGTGATTCATCCCAAGAAAAATGTGTGAAATAACAAATAAAAATAAAATAAATGTTTTCGAAGATGGAAACAATGAGATAAATAAAGCAAGGTGAATCATGAAAGGCCTTCCAAAGAGAAAAGGCCAGGATGATAACGAAACTTCTGCTCTAGTTTTTTTAACCCTTGAAATTAAAAACTTTGCATTTCAAACGATAGTTTAGGGGGTTTCTCTCTTGGATTCTTGAAAGATGAATTTGACCAATCGACAATGAAGACAGAATTCTCAGTAGATCGGAAAATAATTTATATGTAATTTGTGGATAATACTATTCTATACTGTCAAAATGATTTTTGGACGAATTGAATATGGAGACTTTCATAGAATTCCATCATTTTCGTGATGATAAACTGGAAAAGAAACCAGATCCAATGTTCGTAACTTTCATAGTATATTGAAAGGATTTTGAAGTGATTAAACAGTTTATAAGCTGAAGAAACTATCTTCATACTGAAACAAGTATGAGAAAACCAAATTCTTCAGGAAGAGACGACACTACAAACTGAAGACTCAACAAAGTACGAAGAACGAGCGGAATGTTCCAAGAAGGAAGTGTAGGAGAAGAAATGACAGTGATTCAACGAATATAGGATAGATCACAAACGCGACAAGGAATGACCGACCTCGGAGAGAATAGAACAGCCAAAAATGGCAAATGAACAGCAAGAGTTATATGTTTCTCAGACGAATACCTTAATGACGAAGTTCGAACTGCAGTTCACAAAAGTACTGGGCTCAGTAGGATGTCCTACTTCTCTACGATGTCCTATTGTGTCGCCAGTGAAAAAACACAAAAAAGATAGCAGAAGTGCACTAGCTGGTCACACCAGGAGCATACATCACAGTCCTGCATAAATTCTTAGGAATCAAGCGAAGGAACACTTCCGCATCAAAAAATCCTGTGACGTGGAAAACTGGTACGAAATATGCATCTTAGTACCTTGAAAAAAAGCCTTCAAAGAGTTCATCGAAAAGACCATATAAAACAGTGATTCCCAAAGTGGTCCAGGTGGACCCCCAGGGGTCCACGGGAGACTTGTTGGGGGTCTACGTAGGCGTAAACAAAAAATGGGGGTCCATAAGATGTTAATGGGGGTCCACGAAAAATTATCTGCTTTTGATAGTAAAGAGCAAAAATGTAAGCATAGTTATTATAAGGGCCTACCTACATGCTTGTTCAGATATGAACTTGATCACCACTATAAATACTTGATGCCAAAGGCAAACTCATTCATTTGTTTCCGGAATATCAAAAAAAAAGGTGTGAGAAAATTTATATCAGTGTTTGCTAGTGCCGGAAAAAAGTAAGTACATACC
>WOGR01005898.1:0-13467 GCA_015342045.1 Leptinotarsa lineolata | reverse complement strand
GATGTGAAATGTGAGAACGCGTAGTATCACCAAAGTGTTTTTCAACTCAAACTTAAGAACAATAAACATGAATTCTATCAGTTCTGACTTCCATTGACCAATATGATATACAAAGAAAGAACCAATGAAGTTGAAATTAATAGCTGAAAATATCAATTATGTTAATCAAAAAAAGCCCTGAACTGAAATTACAGTAAAATAAAATAAAAACAATGTTTGATAAATAACAATTGAATAGAAATTAAAATTGAATTAATTGATGGATGTAGCCGTTACTACGTGGTGAGAGACCATCATGAAAAATGAGAAATGGAACTTTCTATGTTTTCAACCACTTTTATTTGTAACTAACGTTACTGCAGTTTCGTCCTATAAGGACATTTCCAAACCCATTCACTGAAGAGTTCAATAGTAAAAAGTGTTTCAACATGAAAAGTTTCATTTCTCATTTTTCAAAAATCAAAAGAAATCCTCTTTTGATTCTGCATAACTGAATAGCGTATTAGTTCTTTCACCATTTGAATACATCTTTGATATGTTCATAAACGTCTGACAGTTCTCAACAGATATCATCAACGCATTCACTTTTTCTGCCTTAGAAACCAAGCAAAGCCTACGCGTTCAAGATGGTAAATGAATTGACATACTATTTGATAATACCAAAAATTATACAACAATTGACCAAAAATGATATTTCAGTTACTTCTAGGATTGAGAATTATGAAAATATCACGAATTTTAATAGATTAGGGAGAAATAAGCCTTGAAAAAAGAATTACGGCAATACAAAAATTTCGAAAACGAAAAAGTATGAATTTCCACTACTTGTAGAATTTATTGGGTTGTCAGAATCAAATTTTAAAGAAATTGAACAATTCACAAAAGAAGTAATGACAGGACCGTAATTTAAAATTGTTGTCACTGATGACGGTGGTTATTTCAAATAAAACACTATAAAAATATCAAATGTGATATACCGTTGGATTGTGAATTCATCGATTTATCAATATCTTTGATGACAAAGACAGGTCCGTATTAAAAAAAAATTGATAGTGGCTATGTTGACACGAAACGTTTTATCGAATATTCATCATCACATTGTTATAGTACACTTCGAATCCAATAAAAGTTATCTTTTCCATTTTTTCATATTCTTCTAAATAACAATTCCATTCGTAAAAAACGAAAAACAGCATTTTTGGTTTTCTCCGTATAACTCGAGAAAGGCAAGAGTCCTCGTAAATTTTCTTCGACCATTGTATTGTTTCCGATAACAGTTACCTTTTTTCTCATTCAATCGTCCTCGTATCTGTTACGATTTAGAATATAGCAATGTTACCACACGATGAAAGAAACGGCCTGTATACAGTGAGCATCATTAGTGTTACATCCGTAACTTGTTACTGGACTGTTATTAGAAAAATCGCCGAAACAAGTCGATTTTTTATTTCTACAGTGTACATTTTTTTATGAATAGTTCACCCCTAATTTCATCCCTTACTGCAGGGGAGCAACCCTGTCACAAAATTTAAATAGCATGGGGTAGTGAGTAATAGCTCATTTTGAGGAGAGTTTATTGTCTATTCAACTGTGCAAAGAATTACACCACAAACAGAAAGGCAACTGAAGTAACACTAACTTCATCTGTTATTACAGTGGATGTTGAAAATGTTTCCCGTTGACCGCCTAGCAGAAATAGAGTCTATTTTCAGTTTCAGTTCTGACGCTCTGCAAAGTATCGCTAGTAATTGTTGCAAACACTTCCGTAATCCGCGCACGCAACTCCTGAATAGAGTGACGCTGAGTCTCGTAGACTTTGGATTTCAGGTGACCCCATAGGAAGAAATCTAAAGGAGTTATATTTGGTGATATTGGAGGTTATTCCACAGATCTTCAAGGTTCGTTTGTCCTGCATAAACAGTATTCAAATAAGTCCTTACCAAAACTGCAAAATGAGGACCTAAAATGAGGAGGAGTTTTATCTTGTTGCACAATAATGTCCATCTCCAATTCGTCTAAATTATTTTTGACAATTGCCACTATCAGTGGATCTATCACTGTTTCCAGCAATTCCAAATAGGTGGCACAAGTCAGATTTTCCTCAATGAATAACGGACCTATGTTGTGGCCATCCAGTATTCATGCCTACATAACAACTTTTTGGAAAAACTGAGTATGAGTTTCGCGAAAAAGTCGAATATTTTCATTGGACCAATACCTCTTATTTCGTCTATGCACGTGACTGTTTGAAAAAAAAGTAGCCTCATCACTGAAACAAATGTGTTTCAAATAGCTGAGAACAGCAAAAATACACAGTCGTGTTATCAGTTTCTTGTACTGACCATTTACCCGCAAACATCTGAAAACGTGCAATTGATATCTACGCAAATGACAAATACATCCGAATTTCTAAGGATAATTGCGCTACATTGATTGTCATTATTCTCAAACAATGATAATTCCTGAATTAATTCAGCAAAATTCAATTCCTTTGCACGGTTGAATACAAAATGAAACCTCCTATGACTCATCACCCCATGCTATTCAAATTTTTAGAAAGGGTTGCTCCCCTACAGTAAGGGATGAAATGACTCGCACTCAAATGTACATTGAAGAAATCAAAAATTGACGTGTCGCGACGGCGGCGATTTTCCTAACGAGAGTCAAGTAACGAGTTAGATATGGGGGGTAAGTTACATTTATGATACGCACTTCTTATGTTGTTTTTATCCTCACAAGGATTATTTTCACAACGTTTTGGCACAGTCTCATTTTCTATCTTCTAATATTTTCTGATGAAATTGAGATATACTCGTTCATCGACGGAAGATATGCTGGCTGATGTTTTGACAGAAGAGCTCACTGATCTTCAGCCTTTCAAATTAAGTGATATATTTGGAGTTGAATATATAAAAGGTCATTCTGTGTCTACTGTCTACTGTCATTCTGTCAATATAAGAATGAATAAATATGCCCAATCTACACATCTTTGTGAAGAGTTTACTTTAAGAATAAACGCTTTCTTTCGATTTTTGGAA
Organism: Leptinotarsa lineolata; assembly: GCA_015342045.1. Taxonomy (NCBI): domain Eukaryota; kingdom Metazoa; phylum Arthropoda; class Insecta; order Coleoptera; family Chrysomelidae; genus Leptinotarsa; species Leptinotarsa lineolata. The sequence goes on along the minus strand of WOGR01005898.1, from coordinate 10,429 downwards.
TGTACTCATATATAGAGCAAAATAAAGTCTGCTAAAGTGTGATGAAGAGTCAACTAAAACGTTCATAATACTGTCTGATACAAACGCTGCTAAAAAAATGAGAACTCATTTGAATGTTTTTACTGTGGAATGAGATGAAATTCATTTCAATAACAATGCTTTGTTTCTCAAATTCTGTTTTTTGAAATTGCGGTGGGTTGAAATCCCAAAACAATAAGATTCAATAATTCTTTTACAAAAAATATGTTCGAGTGATTTTTTTCATAATTTCAATTTATTCTAATATTTATGTTCAATAATAGTTTATTTCCGTTCATTACAGTTATTTTTGTATAACTGAAATCACTGACTACTGCTCAAAATGAAAATAAATTATGTGTGAGCTCGTATAACACGAAGTTGTTTCACGATAACACGTAACATTAATCATCCAAAGTGCTTGAACGCTAGACAGTTCGGATTTGAAATCGATTGTCGTGGCTCCAAATCAGAAATAGAGTTGACGATGAGTACTTTCACTAATAGGAGAATGCGGGGAAATGTGAAAAATATAAAATGATGTTGCAGTGGTAAAGGTATTTAAAATTTTAAGCTGTAAATCCTATAAATCTTCGATTATTGAAAATATTCTGAAATTGAATTTACGCCGGGTTATAACCCATACAAGTTTCAGTAGTTCGTTCAGTCCGCCCAATGTTCTTTTCAATCAATCCTCACAGATAATTCCATAATTCAACCACTGAAGTGGAGTCAATTTGAAAGTTAATTTCATGTACAATTTTTTTAAAAACTTGTGGGTGTATCTTGGTTCATACAAAACAACAAAAACATTGCTTTCCTATTTCTTTCAGCTGTGTTATTCATAAGTTTTCCCGATTTGATATCAGTAAAATAGATGAAAGTAATAGCTTTCCTCCAAACACAGTCTATGAGTAAAATTTCCTGGTTACTCTGAGCAATTTTCTGCATTTCATCCACAAGATGGTGATTAACAATTTTTCAAAGTTTGAATGTTATTTCAAGGCAAATCTGGTCTCAAATTTAATAGTACTTTTATCAATAATGAACTTTTGACATGATATTTCATATCATCGATATACCTAGATTTTGGACAGCCTTTTTTCAAAGTTTTATGCATTGGAATATTTTTGAGTTTTAAAGTAATATGACACAATGGCACGTAAGTACATTTCGAAGAAATGTTTTCAAATGATATTTACGAACCAATATTTGACAAATATTCATATTCAACATATCTGCGAAGCATTTCAACTCTCAGTACAGTTTAACCATCTTCATTCTCTATATTCAGACATTTGGACACTATTATTTGTAAATTCCGAAGTTCACATCGTTTTGATACAGCAAGTACCGATATTTTTACTGACACTAGCTAATTCAACATATCTGTGTATATCGTTGAATTTTTATATTGGTGACATTTGGAAATCATCCATTATATAAAAATGTTTGAATTACCTGACAATGGGTTGAAATACGTATTCTGAGGAAAAAATCACTATCGTCTCAAAATGGCAAATATTATCGACAATTCCAATGATTTTTTGGAAAAATATTCACCGTGTCTAAATTCGTAAATTGTATTGAATAAAAGGAGAAATACGTGATTTCTACGAAAGCGTATTAGAATCATGCTAGTTATCTATATGATTTCCTGAGTTTGGTATAGGAATTAAATCTTCACAAAATTCCGACTTGAACTTCGAAATTAGATGATTCTGAATTTCCACGTAGAAATTCTCACTTCAAACTCAGAAGACAATATTTTATGTAATCCAAACTAACCTAATCCAACCTGAACTCACATTTTTCGACTCTCAACTTCCGAGTTGAGAGTCGAAAATACATAATTTCGAGTTCCTAGACGGAATGAAAGTCATATTTATCAATAGTAATAGCACAAGACCATAAAATTTCATCGATAGATTTCCATTTCTCGAAGAAAACTTTGCAATTCAGCAATACCCTGGGAGCAACCAGCATGATTGATATTGCTCAAAAGTTTGAGTTGAAAAAATTGACATTCATCTGGAAAATTTTTTGCTCCAGTGGAATTCGTGAAAATCCTTTCCTGAAATATATATGTCAGTTTTAACATTGAATGAATTGCTTCACCTGAATAACAAGAAATTTCAGCTAGAATATTTGTTCGATAGTACAGTTTTTGAATATATCAAAGGAGTTCGTTAATGACTTAGATTGTATTCATCAGCAATAGCTGACTTACTGGACTTGGCAGGATACATCACTGATAAGTCGGGTATTCTTTTCGATTTCATTGAGATTCAGAATAGCGTGTTATCATACGAATCAGTTTCGATTATGATTTCCAGATTTCTGGATATCATATTGTTGTAAATCATTCCCCAAAGAAACTAACGCCGGTCGCCGCTGGTAGTCATAAATCAATTGTGACGCTGCCTAAACGGCGCCCAGTCCGGCCGACGCTTCGCGGTTATTCGATTTTCGCACCGGTTCGATGGAATTCCGACGAATATTCTACCGGCTTCGATAGATTTCTTAGGAATTTTCTACTGGTTTTCGGATAGTTCGTTTGCCGCATATAAACGCTATCCACGAGCATGTCGAAATAGTCAAGTGGAAGTGACAGTGCGGTACGCTGATCGATCTATAAGGCTATCGACATTTGAATAATAGTTGAAGTTTTAGTCATAGTGTTTTGTTGTATTGGAAGTGAAATGGAGTTAACTTTGATTATTGATCAGTGTAGTCAATTATTGGAAGACCCACGGGGAAAACATAACATTTGGAATCTAAAGTGGAATAATTGACTGAAATTTTTCTGTTTTATGGTGAAAACAAGGTACGATGGGATGGAAAAGCATAAAAAAATGTTCGAGACATTGCAAGCAAGCCTGGCGGAAAATGAAAATCGCAGAAGAGAGAAAGATGAACGCAGAAGAAAGAAAGATGAACGCAGAAGAGGGGAATATGAATGAAGGAGACAGGGAAATTAATTACGCCAAAATGAAAAAGATAAACGAAAGGAAGAAGAACAACAATTACGCCGAAAGGCAGACCGCGAATTACTACAGAATATTCAAAAAGAACAAGAAAAAGACAATCAGATGCACCTTCTTTCATTGAAAAGTTCAAAATTTTCCCAAGTGAGAACTTGGAAAAGCATTTCAAGGAAAGAAGGAGGGGTTTGGAAAAAGTTGATGATGAGAAGCTTGGGGGGGGGGTTGAAAAAAAATATGAAGAGAAGCTTGAACGAGCCGGAAAGACATTCGAAAATAAGCGTAAAGGAGCTGAGAAAAAGTTTGGAGAAGCTTTCCAAGAACTTCAAAAAAAATTACCGGAGCCGTAGAGGATCGCTGTGGAAAAATGCGAATCGAAAACGACATCTCTCCCTTCTAGCAGTAGTTTATCAAAACTCCGACCTTCGATGGCGAATCTTCATGGTCAATTCACTGCAGATAATTTGAAGCTGGAGAGGAAAGAAATGAAAAGGAAGACGGAGGAACAGATCGACTCAAGACGACTTTTCTTCGCGAAGCAGGACGAAGCTTCACCAATCATTAAGAACATGTTGAAGGAAGGAGTAATCGAGAAATCGAGCAGCTCCTGGTCATCACCAGTTGTGTTGGTGACTGAGAAAGATGGCTCGATGAGATTCTGTGTATACTACAGGAGGCTCAATGATGTCACCAGAAATGACAAGTGCCCTCTTCCTAGAATAGATACCCTGAACATCTTGGCTGAATACAGATGGTTCTCACCACTAGATCTGAAAAGCTGATATTGACAAGTAGCAGTTCACCCTGAGGAAAAAGAGAATACTGCCTATTTCACCGGCAATAGATTATACCAGTTCGAGTTCATGCCGTTCGGATTAGGCAATGCATCCCCAACATTCAATCTCTTGATGGAGTTGGTGAAAAACATGCATCTGGAAAACATGCTCGTTCTATTTTGATGACATGATAGTCACCGGAAAAATTTTGGAGAGCATCTGTCAAACTTGAAGGGTGTTTTCACGAAGCTACATAATGTGCATTTGCAGATCAATCCAAGTGGTCTTTTCCAAAAAAAGCTGAATTTCTTGGGACACGTTGTGTCTACAAAAGAAACTGAAACAGATCCAGAAAAAATCAAGGAAGTGCAAGAACGACCAATACCAAAGTGCAGGCACCCCAGAAGGGCAAACGCCTAGGTGGATCAAATAGTAACAAACTTAAGATTTTGAAATACGACATCGAAAAAGAAAGAGTCACGGAAACACAGTTGGCTTTTTGAGAATACCATGCCTGTCATCCGGATGCATATTTTGTCAATGCCAGGAGTACAAAGATACCCAATTACCAGGAGGAGAGCTTTCCATCAGACAAGGTAGCGGGTAGAGACTCCTTCATTGACAGCTCTGATAGAGAGATGTGCTCCCATAACTCCCGCTGTTTCGGGTTCCATCTGACCCGGAGGGTGGCAACCTGTAAGGGTTCCTTATCCAGGAATACAGACAGAAGATGTGAGGTATCATCTGACCATGGTGTATGATCATCAATAGCCTCCAAGGGTGACACTACTTCCATGACAAGGCAAGATGTCATCATAGGGCAGAAGAAGGATCTGGTCTTGAATACTATACGAGAATGGGTTGATAAAGGAGTGAGGCCAGAATGGCAAGAAATTTTCAAGCACGGCCAGCAGAAAAAGGTTTATTGGCTCCAATGAGACCCCTGTGCATTCCAGATGACCCACTCACTCGGAAATGGGAAATCCCAGATGGAAGAACTCACAAATTTCAGATAACCTTATCAAAGACGTGTATTAGAAATACGCGACGAACTGTGGCTGCTCATCGTTTTTGAGTTCAACTCAGTACACTTTAAACTTTGCTGTTTGAAAACTCTTCCATTTGGAGAACTGCCTTCATGTGGGATAAACTTCCTGTGAAAGTTTCAACCAATGGATTTAATCTCCAATGTAAATTACTACTTCCGCATAAGCACTGCTTTTAGAGCGCCTAAAGGTTCATCCTGTGGTGCTTTTGTTTTTCCTCAAAAAAAAAATATGAAAAATATTTGAACGGCTCCACGATGGTTGCACTGGAGGACATTTCGAAGCGAGAATGCGTCACTGGTTCTATTGGGTCGATTGCCGTCGAGACGTGTAAGCACTGTGACCTGTGCTCTTCGAGAAAGGGTACAAAGACAAGGCAGAGAGGAGAATAGGAGTACCTCAGTGGATGCCCTTTCCAAAGAATCGCAGTTGACATTTTGTGACTACCACTTCCTTTGACCAAATCCAGTAACCTTCTGGTTGTGATGAACGATTATTTCACCGAAAGGCCTAAAGTAGTAGTCTTATTGAACCAAGACGCTAGAACGGTGGCAGAAATCATCAGTGTGAAGGCAGCCACGACTTCTAGCCATGGTTTTGTCGAAGCGTCGCGCGAGATCCGACAATCAGCGGCTCCCAAAATGAGGGTCAAATTCGTGGCCAGAGCAATGACTTCACTCAATTACCTTAAAGAAAAATCCAAAATTCCTCCAAATCATTCGTGAATCGGGATTATTTTCATAAAATATATCCAATTTAGCATACAGAACAAAACCCATATGTTGAAATATTTGGCCGTATATAATAATGTTTGAAAAAAATCCATAATTTATAAAAGTATTTCTTGAATGGGTATAATTTCCGTTGAATGTATTCAATTTGGCATACAGATTGAGTCCCATATGTTGAAATATTTTGTCAGGCATTAAAACAACCCCCACACACCCTTATATGCTTTTAAAATAAAATTCAATGACTACATCAAAATATTAGTGTATGGATTCCATTTAACTTGATTACATCACTATGAGAGGTGCTGAATGAGACCAATATCTCGAAATATTTTGCCGGGTAGAAAAACCACCCCCTCACATACTTATAAGCTTTTAAAATAAAATGCAATCACTCCCATCAAAATTGTAGTGCATGGGGATTTTTCTGTACGGTTATATCACTATGAAGGGTGCTAAATGCTATATCTCGAAATATTTTGCCGGGCAGAAAAACTACCCCCACACACATCTATATATATAACTTCATCAGAATATTCATGAATAGGGAATTTTTTGCGTAGTAACACGCTATGAGAGGTGCTGAGTGGAAACTATATCTCAAAATATTTTGCCGGGAAGAAAAACTACCCCCACACACTCTTATATGCTCTTAAAATGAAATGCAATAACACCATCATAATATTCGTATTTAGGGATTTTTTTGCATAATTACGAACTATGAGAGCTGCTGGGTGAGACCTATATATCAAAATATTTTGTCGGGCAGAAAAACAACCCTCACATACCCTTATATGCTTTTGAAATAAAATTCAATAACTCCATCAAAATATCAGTGGCTGGAATTTTTTTTTGCATGATTACATAACATAAATATGGGAGGTGCTAAATAAGATCTATATCCCAAAATATTTTGCCGGGCAGAAAACCTACCCCCTCAATCACACTATTATAAACTTTTGAATTGAAATGCAATAACTCCATCAAAATATTTGTCGATGAAAAGTGCTGAATGAGACTTATATCTCGAAATATTTGGCCGGGCAGAAAAACCACCCCCACACACCCCTATATATAACTCTCCCAGAGTATTCGAGAATGGATATTGTTTTGCATGATAACACACTATGAGAGGTGCTGAGTGAGTCCTATATCTCGAAATATTTTGGCACACATCCCTATATATAACTCCATCAGAATATTCGCGGATATTGATTTTTTTGCATATGAGAGGTGCTAAGTGAAATCTATGTCTCAAAATATTTTGCCGAACAGAAAAATGATCCTCACACACCATTATACACTTTTAAAATAAAATTCAATAACTCCATCAAAATATTAATGGATGGAAATTATTTTGCATGATGACATCACTATGAGAGTTACTGGATAAGATCTATATCTCAAAATTTTTTGCCGGGCAGAAAAAATACCCCCACAAACCCCTATATGCTTTTGAAATAAAATTCAATAACTCTGCCCGGCAATATATTTTGAGATATAGTTCTCATTGAGCACCTCTCATAGCCGAAGAAATTGAAAAAAAATCATATATTCGAAGGAGGACTTGGAATCAAACTTCTCGACATGGATACCAACTCTAATCGTAAAAAATCAACGATCTCCAGCATCGTATTTCAATCTATTTTTTTGTTATATCATCGATCAGATCACAAGGTATAGCAATAAGTATGCCCAACAAAAAAACGCAGTGGGTGACATAACAAGAAATGAAATGTTTTGTTTCATTGGTGTTTTACTGCTGAGTGAATACTCTTCTGTCTCTAGAAGAATAATGTGTTAGCAGAACTCTGACGACACAAATAATAAATTAATATGTGCAACATTTTCTAGGAATCGTTTTCAATACATTATGACCAATATTCATTGCAATGATAACACTCAGCTGGATAGGAACGACAAGTTTTCAATAATGAAACCACTTTCCAAATCTCTGAATGAAAAATTCTTCGAATATGCTCCAATAAAAGAGAACCACAGTATAGATGAAGCTATGGTGCCCTATTTTGGGCGTCATGGTTGCAAACAATTTATCCGAGAAAAACCTATTCGCTGGGGGTATAAGTTTCGGGTTGGGGCAAAAAGACATCTATATATAGTTTATTTAGACCCATATCAAGGGTCTTCTACGAGTTTACCATTACAATATAATTATTTGGGATTGGGATCCACTGTTGTTCTACAACACGCAGATGTATTGCAAAAAATGCCATTCGGACCATTCCACTTGTATTTTGACAATTATTTCACCTCTTTGTCTCTTCTAAGAGAATTGAAACTCAGGAACATAAAAGGTACCGGTACGATAAGAGAGAATAGGATATCAAACTGCCCACTGAGAGATTCTAAGGAAATGAAAAAGATAAATAGAGGCACCTTCGATTATTCAAGAGTAGATGATGATATCATTATATGTAAATGGAATGACAATAACGTCGTAACTTTCGCGTCTAATGCATCTAACGTGTTCCCTCTGAATAAAGCAAAGAGGTTTCCACAGGCAGAAAAAAAACATGTTTTCTCAGATCAGCCTTGTCTTATCAAACCGTATAATGAAAATATGGGAGAAGTGGACAGAAGTGACAAGAATATCGCTCAATATAGAATTACCGTCAGAGAAAAAAGTGATATTTTCCTCTGATAACTCACTGTATCGATATGACAGTTCAAAATTCCTGGAATTTGCATAGACTGGATGGGGGAACATTTGATCGATTATCATTTCGAAGAAATATTGCTAGTGAGTTATTAGAAACTTACAAACGAACCACAACAAGAGGATCTTCGAAATTACCAAGGAATCATCAAGAACATTCACGTTCGGATTGGATCATCTAGTGATCTACAGAGAACAACAACGGAGATGTGCACTTTGCCATAAGAAAGCTAACTTTATGTGTAATAAGTATAACGTCACTTTCCACCCCAAGGATTGTTTTTTCAACTACCATACACCACAAAAGTATATGTTTGTATGAATTTCATGTATATGATGAAGTTTGTCTTGCAGTTTCAAAGTACCATATGACCCTACCGTACTTTTAAAAGAACATCACTTCTTGGCGAAACCAAGAGATAACTATTTTTTTTAAAATTTTTTTTGTTTTTTGAGGCCCTTACAATAATCATTCAGGAAACAAAATTTTGATTTTCTGAAAAAAATAGTTTCAGGACTATATATATGGGCTAAACCATTGAGACTCAGCACCTCTCATAGTGATGTAATAATGGAAAAAAATCCCCATCCACTCGTAATTTGATGGAGTTATTGCCTTTTATTTCAAGAGCATATAAGGATATGTGAGGGTAGTTTTTTGCCCGGCAGAATATTTTGGAATATAGGTCTCATTCAGCATCCCCCTCATAGTGGTGATATAATGCAAAAAAAATTCCATCCACTAATATTTTGATGAGGTTAGTGAATTTTATTTCTTAAACATATAAGGATATGTGGGGGTTGTTTTTCTGCCCGGCAGAATATTTTGAGATACAGGTCTCACTCAGCACCTCTCATTGCATATCATTATGCAAAAAAATTCCTTTTCCACGAATATTCTGGAGTTATATATAAGAGTGTGTGGGGGTACTTTTTCTGCCCGGTAAAATTCTTCGAGATATAGGTATCATTTATCACCTCTCATAGTGAAGTAATCATGCAAAAAAATTCCATTCACTAATATTTTGATAGAGTTATTGAGTTTTATTTCAAAAACATAAAAGCGTGTGGGGGTTGTTTATCTTCCTGGCAAAATATTTCAACATATGGGACTCATTCTGTATGCCAAATTGAATACATTCAACGAAAAAAATTCTCATTAATGAAATACTTGAAGAAATTATGAATTTTCCTTCAAACATTATTATGTACGGCCAAATATTTCAACATACGAATTCTTTTCTGTATGCTAAATTAAATATACTCCATGAAAATGATTTCGACTCACGAATCATTCGAAGGTATTTTGAATTTTCCTTGAGGTAAATGAGTGAAGTCATTGCTGGCAACGAATTTGATCCCCATTTTGGGAGCCGCTGATTGTCGAGTCTCGAGGTACGCTTCGACAAAACCATGGCTAGAAGTCGTGGCTGCCTTCACACTCGTGCAGAAGCCCTGTTGCAGAAAGTAATTTGCTAGAAGCGGATTACCCCAGGATCTACACTCGGATCAGTGCCGCAATGTCGTATCGGAATTATGGAAGGAAATGATGACTTTGTTGAGAATTAAAAAAAAGAACAACTTTTCTTTACCACAGCTGTTCCTAAATATAGGAAGAACAAAATAATCAAAGAGGTTTCATAACCGGCAAAAATAATGTGAACAAATTACATTCAGCTCAGATGGCTCTTCGATACCAAATCTTTCCAGTGATAGTAATTGTGTAATATTCCTTGGTTTCCAAATTTAGGCATGCCTGAACTGAAAAAATCACTGTCAGTCACTGATATCCAAACTGAATTCATTATCACATCAATTCCGAACTATCAGGAAGATAATAGAAATCAATCAACTTCTTGCATTGTATTATACACAAGTTGACAGTAGATTTCGATACGGTATATCTCTATGGGACTTTTCTGTATCTTCACATGATGAATTCATATCTCCAAAGCGTTTTCTGCGGTCACTCGTGAATCTATCGGTCGGTACAAGTTGCAGAAATGTTTTTCAGAACTATAAAATTTGAATATTTCCTTTGTTTGGCATTTTTGAACTCTCTGTATACTCATTCGAGAATGAAAGTATTCTATTCAGTATCAACAAGGAGAGACATCAACACAATTCCAGAACTAAAAATGACCTCGATAAATACCAACTCTCCTCTATGACACACAGAGTATTCAGTAATATATAT
>WOGR01005897.1:0-10705 GCA_015342045.1 Leptinotarsa lineolata | reverse complement strand
TGATCATTACGCTTTGGTCAAGGATTAAACGGACTGGTTCAAGTTTGACGATAGTCGTGTCACTAAATTTTCTGGCGATATCTTGAATTTATTGGAGCTTACGGAAAAACAGTACATTTTGTTCTTTGAAAGAGAGGACATTGGCAGATCAAGATCTTCAGATGAGGTGGTGCTGCAGGTTTTTCCGGGTTTTCCTGCAGCTATATTGAAAGAGCCAGTTTTTGTGCCATCAAAGAGCTGGCTCTTTACAAGCCTCCACAAGTGGCTCTTTCAAAACATTTTGTCATTTAAGTTGTAATCTCAAAATTCTGCTATTTCGCGTAAATATTATGACATCAATATTATGGTGAAATAGTGCTTAATATATGTGTAACAATACAACATATCAATTTTATCAACTCATGCTGCACTTTTCTTTGTGAAACAAATTAAGTAAAAACGCAAAAAAACTTACTTTTTGGCCCTAAAATCTTTGATGTGGTCTACCAACGCCATTCGTTTTCGTAGCACTATCAAAAGTTCGTGGATGGCAGCTATTCAGTGTTGCCATACAAACATCAAAATAAATTATGGATTTTTCATACACAGTCTCCCCTATATGGAAGAAATTGTTTCATTTTTTTTTCGGTAGGTATAGCGATATGATACCATTTCTAGTGCCAGTTTGATATGATAATAATGTACATTAGGTATATTAAACTTCAAATGGCGTGTATTTGGAGTAAAGAATGAATAAGGTCATCAGGAACTCTATGTTCATGAATGTATATCACTATTTCATACAGTACTTGTCATTACGAATATCATCATTTTAGGATACTGGAAACAATGGGTAGGTAGATATGATATCTAAGTAAAGTCTCTTGGAAAGAGCAACTTCATGAAAATGTTCCAAGTGTTTATTGTACAAAAATTATTTCTCTAATTTAACGTTCATTTCATATTCGTAAAAGATAAATATCAATCAGTAAATGTGTAAATATAATCAACTGAACACATTTGTAATTCAATCGAGGACCGTTTGAGTACTATTCAAAAATCGTATCTATTTTAATATAACACAAGAGTTATTTTGTTATTAAAACGGGTACTCAATAAGGAACAAGAAATTCAAACGAGATAATATCAAGAACTTCTCAAAGAACGAATAACTAGAAATGACTTGAATGCTATATTGTTTTAGTAACAGGAAATATAAAGGATAAACTGGAACCTCTGGCGTAGAATGAATCTATATAGAACAAGAATTTTTTCCAATCACCATAAATGCAATACTCTTCTCGACGCGCCTTTCACTTACCAAGTTGGCGTCATCAATAGGTGGAGAAAAATATTATTTTTAAAATACTCAGTTGAATGGAAAAAACAAACGAGTGGGGTGCAGGAACCAAACGTTATTATTACAAGCTGTGTTCAACTTGCAATGTCTGTATGCATGAATTTTCGGGTCAAATCTTAATTTTAAAGCTGAAACGATTGAGCTGCAATTTTGCATACACGTTCAGTTTGGATGATGATCCAAGGTTATCTATTCTGTATCCAACATGGGGAACTGCCCAATATGGCGTACTAGTTTTTTATGCATATCAAATGACGGGAATACGAAAATAATATTATGTCACTATGAATCTAATATAGCGAACCGCCTTAGATGGCGAAACATTTTTTAAGCACCTCCAAGATATGGATATCAAATGGAAGAGTTTGCTGAAAAGATTACGAAAACTACATTGCATCACACTGAACCAATATGGCTGACTTCCCAAAATGTCGCACTATTTTTCGTACGTAGCTTTATGTGTATCAAATGAAACTATATCCAATATGATAAATTTTCATGATGAATTTTATTTTCATGCACTCTCGCGATATGAGAGAAAACCAAATGGTGGAAAACAAGATGGTCGTCATACCAATTTTGCAATTATAATTCAATAAAATTCGGGAATAGTTTCGTGGTGGAAAATACGTTTTGAATTCAATCAAACCAATTGATGGATCACATTACACATTTATGTAATACTCGTATATGGTCGCAAGACTTACCAGAAACAAGAAAATAGTATGTAGCTTATTATTCATGACGTGAGTAATTTCAAGAAAGAAGTTATTTCTTTAAAGAAATACATAAATTTCTGGACAAACTTTCGTATCACAGAGATTGTGGTAAGAAACATAGAAAGTTTGATTCCTCATTTTTCACGATGGTTTCCTACCACGTAGTATAACGGCTACATCTATCAATTGAATTTATTTGAAATTTACTCAACTCTTTTCCGAGCCGGTAAATAAAAACTTTTATTTATGAGTGCTACGTCTTGTAATACTTTCCAATAACGAAGCTGATTTTGGGATAATACAAGTGTCTTTTTCCGAAATTTCGAAGTACACCATTTAAAATGATAGCGTTTCGTATAAGTGAAATTTTGTACTATTGCTATTTTATATATTACTTAAAGTGTTCCTATGAGTGACATTACTTTTATTTTCAGAACGAAAGTTTGAAGTACAAACAGAATGGAAAAAGTGTTTCAGGAAGAAACGTCTGTCTGTACACAACTTTTTGATTCGACATTTCAGTAAAATCATCTCCAACAGTTTGTTTTATATTTTTCCAAGTTGAAGAAGTGTACAAAATGACAGTATCATCAGTGAAACTGATAGTTTGACCAATGGCATTCGAAGAAAATGGACTATTCATATAGATAGTGAAAAGAAGTGGCCCCGGCACAGTTCCTTGAGGAACATCATAGGTCACAGTTCTGGAAACACTCAGGACACCATCAATTTCAACACTCTGTTTACGATCTGATAGATAACTAGATAAAAAATCGCATGTATACCCACGGATACCATAATCATTCAGCTTTCGTAACAATAAGAAAGGAGTGGGGCGCCAGCCGCGGGGGAAAAAAGTCCTGCCCATACAACAAAATCATTTTTTCATCACTGTTTATCCATGCCCTCAAAATTCTGGTGGATGAGTTTATATTTAGTGTAAGCAAAATTTTCTCGGAAAGTCAAGCGGCTTTGGAAGCTCTTGGCTCCTATCGAGCAACTTCTAAATTGGTAGCAGATTGCCAAGAACGACTCTCCTCAATAGGAAGACCTAACAAATTGTCTCTGGTCTGGATTCTTGGTTACACTGGCCTGAAAGGCAACGAAGCTGCTGACTCCCTTGCAAAGGATGGTGCAAGTAGCTTCATTGGACCAGAACCTGTCATTGGCATTGCTTAAGGCTTTGCCAAACAAACATTCAACACCTGGATGGCAAGATGTTCTGGCAAAATCTTCCAGGATTGGCTCACTCCAAGGCGTTCATTCACCCTTCGAAACTTGAAACCAAAAAGTTGTTGGACTTTAGTAGGGATGAACTACGATGTCTAACAGGCCTCCTTACTGTCGACTGAATCATCATATGCAGAGACTCGGACTGTCGGCCGGAAATGCAAAGACACAATCGCATATGGCAAGTTTGTTTCAACAAGATAACGCACAGAGTCACAAATCAATCGAAACAATGGCAAAACTTTATATACTGAACTTCAAATTTTTTCCACATCGACCAAAGTCACTGGGAGCCAGATTTGGCTCCCAGTGACTATGGGCTGTTTGCAGACCTCAAACAATGGTCACCGGTGGGAAATTTCGAATGACCCTCGAATGGCCTTCGATGAAGATTACGTTGATGAATAAACCCCGAAACTTTTCAGCCTATGTGTAATCGGGTGATGGTAAGACACTTAAGCTGAAGTTCTATCGAATTATTGATGTAACATAATCCACTTACTTTGTCTCCTGCATAGTCAGATATCATGACAAATAATTCGCATTCGAATGGAGAAACAGATCCTTTAGGCAGCAACAAATGCTGAGGCCAACCACATCCACAGAAGTTGAATGGGTCCAACGAGGTGCCATCATTGGGTCCGCCATGATATATATTACGGAAAGTCCTCTCAAAGGGTATCGTAACAGACGACTCTGTTGATCTTCTGGTGATGTTATTTGAACCCACCGCCACTGCAACAATGAATCATTTTATGTACCTACATATAGGTGAAATACTTACTCATCAATTGAGGAATTTATTTAAAAAAATATCTGTGAACACTTGTATAATTGTATGTTAATAATATACCTCAGACTCAACAAATATTTTTGGATTCTTCAGCTGAAGTTATACTTCTTTTGGCGCGTTAGGGAAAAATGATTAGAACTGATTTTTATGATGCGCACGCACATTGTCACGAAAAACCAGTGAAATATGATGGGCCAATTTCTGTACTTTTCACGCGCTTTCGGCTGCGTCGACAAAAAATATTTCTGAATTTAAATAAATCAAAAACTCAAGCTGTTATTTACTCTGCGTGGGCACAATCTGAATTGCAGACTTTTTGATGGTACCCCCAGTTTAATAGAAATTTCAACATCGGTTGAAATTCTGACTCCGCAAACTCAATCTGGACCCCAAATATTGACAATCCATGCACAAAACTGAAAAAATCGTGCTACTCTCCGAGGTTTATGGCAAATTACTGTAGTGAAGAGATGCTGCTATTCCTGTATCATGGTAATTTCCACTACCACCTGAAATATGGCATTTTAAACTGGGAAAACTGCTCTTCTGTTAAAAGAATGTTTATTCTACAGAAATATGCCGTACAAATATTGGCAAAACTAGGCTCTAGAAATTCGTGCAGATATTTTTTTCTAAATCAAACATTTTAACAGTGGCAGGGAGCTATATTCTAGAATCCTGTGTGTATGTTTTTAAATACAGATCTAGAATATGGCTGAACGTTTACGTAACCATAACACTAGAGTTGCTACTGCCCTCTTTCACAAAAGTTATGAAGTGAATGTGTGCAAATTTTCTGATATTTTACCCGAGACTAAAAGACTGTAGAAACATATATGTGTTTTTCGAAGAATTCCTCAACTAGAACTTGAAGTTTTTTCTATTAATCTTTGTGACTGTTTATAAATTATTCAATTATTACTTATTGTATTTATACATTACATGGACAGGTTAACTAGAACCTAAATGACCGCTCTGTTTTGTTTGCGATTCTGTAAATTATGAGAAGTTGGTTGTATTTTGGAACTGCAAATAAATTATTATCATATTTATTATACAGCTATATATAATATATTATGTAATGCGCTCATTGACGTCTTTCACAATAATTTTGTCATAGTGTACATTAAACCCATTTGTATCATTGTATCATTGTGTAAAAACTTATTGATTGAAATAAACTGGTATAATTATTATTATTTACCATACGTATCTGGAACGGACCTGCCTTGAGAGAAAAGTGGGGCGAATCGATTGTGTAGGCAATCCGCATATGTTACGGATATATATCTCTTTCTATCTTATGGTAGTTAATGGAACTTCAGCGCAACATTTTGAATATATTTGAATTTTTCACATTTATTTTGTCGAAAACGTATATTGGTTCTTAACACTTGCTCAAGAAGAAAAAAGTAAAAGAAATAATATTACTTTCAGAAAAAGTTTAAATGTTTTTCCACGGGGTTGGTTAATGAAACGAAAACAAAATCAGAAATTTTTCATTCAATATTACAAAACATAGCTACTTCAATTTATGTCCAACACAGTTACTGAGCTGAATGAGTTTTATCATTTTTTGTCTCACTGTGGTACTTTTTCCATGCAATTCTGAATTCATTAATTTACTGTGATGATACATTCGGCACTTTAAATATATGGCAGTAACTTTCCGAATGATTTGGATTTCATGATATTCTTCATCTACAAATTCCTGATTTATAGAGTGTCTAGGTTTGAAAATATTTATATTCACAGCAGAATGATTTATTACTGTCTCTATTATTTTCTGTTTCAATTTTTTCATCGAGTTAAACATGTCCCTAGTGTCTATTAATAGACAAATTTGTTTTTCCGCAAAATGTAAAATTTTGTAAACCACATCTGAAGCATAAAAAAGACCTCCTCTAGTGACAAAATTGGTGAACAATCTAAGAGATTCAGGAGGGGCATTTTGAGAGTGGTCAATTGATAAAGTATCTCTATAAAACAATATTCAAATAGAATGACTACAGGTAGTGGCAGAAACGAGGTTACGAACTTTACATTCAAAAATATAAAACACTATATTTCCTTGAAATTCACTCAGTTTTTTTTTTTTGGTCCAAGTACCTAATTAAATTGACAATTTCATAAGTATTTGTAGCATCACATAATATATCTCGCTTTCTCATATCGCCTGAACGAAATTCAAAAGCATGTATGCAGTAGCTTTCAAAATCAGAGCATACTAGAACAACATAAATATATATCTCTCTTAACTACCCCTGACACACTTTCTGCTATTACAGAAAACGGGTTGGGTTCAATTCAGGTAACATAGAGTTCACTGCAAAAAACCGACACCGTGAAGTTAGATTCTTCTTCTTTAATTTATATAGCAGCTCCTTATCAGTCGAGCGCGTTTGGCCAGACTCCTGTCCATAGTAAACAGAAGCTTCATGCGGGGGCGCCGCTATCTAGAGGACATGCTGCCATCCTAAGTTTTCTCTTTCACTTTTTATTTTATGGAAACACTACATTTCGTTACTAGGGGATGCCAGTCCTCTCGATATGACTTTCACAAATAACACATCTATTATCGCAATGACGATCTCGTTTAATCCGTCGACATCCAACCTGATTACTAGCGTAGGGGGCCGCCAGTCCTCTGAAAATGTCTTTCACTTCAATATTCCTTCGAACTTGACTGAGGATGGTCGTTATCGGCATAACCGTCCTCTGTTGCTCACTTTTTGTTGCTGAGTTATTTTTCAACAACAATATGATCGTTAATGTGAAGTGTTTTCATAAAATTGAATGTTATTTTTCATCTATTAGAGATATTTGGTGAATCGTTGAAGTGTCCCCAAGTTTTCGATAATGAATGATCCAAAGGATATGCGGTTGGTTAGTACCTCGTCCACCAGGTGAGGCGATGACAAACATGTTGTTTGTTGTTCTCTTCGACTTAAAACTAGGAATTCTATACTGAAAGGGATTCGAATTCCAATTATAGAATATCGTCGACTCTATGTTGATGATGGCCACTACCTTACACTGACGAGAGGCCAAATAGCCCGAAACCGGTGTGCAAGTGTGCCCGTTCAGTAATTGAAAATCGATTCCGGCAGTTGTATCGCCAACAGCATATGCAGGAAATACTTCAGTGAAGATTCCTGCACTGACACTTGTCGGATATGATCCAACGCCCTTCGTGGTATTAGCCAGGAAAGTGGTTGTTTTCTGATACGTGTCAGTCCATAAGCCTACTCTGTAGGGCGTTTGAGACTGGCCTGAACAAATTGTTCTTCCATATGATTTGATTTACAGCCAGTCTTCAAGTATGCCCACTGACTATATGTGAAAAGTCTCAAGGTTTAATTAGTTTCCAACAATCTACAGATAACGTAGTGATTTTTTCCCAAATGTCAAATTGTCGGTTTCTTTGAAATATTTTTTTTCATTTAAATTTGGAAAATTCAATTCAGTCAACTTCAACTTCTTGTCTTTCACATATTTTTCAGATTCGTATTCATTGCAACAATGTTCGACAGATGGTAACCTGACTTCTATTCTCATAACTTAAGACTAGACCATATTGATTATTCTTCCAATATCTGTCCCATAATCACGCAAGGTTCTTTAAAATATTCGTTGTTCCATTATCAGTTTGACGTTTGACTCTTAGATATTTTGTTTTGGCTGTTTTCTGAGAAATTCTGAACTATATCTGATGCTTGACCTTCCAGTGCTAAAATACGGAAGGGCCATCATTCAAAATCAATCCAGTTGCTGGTTTATCTTTTGCGCTTCCTTTGGCATTGACTACTACTTCAAAATGTTGGTGATTCATTGCATACGATCACTAGTTAGAAGAAAATAAGATCATAGATTTCCACGGCCGGGCTCATGATGGGAGAAAACAAAATTGAAGGGGTTATATTTTTTGGAATGATTAATCTTTTGGGAAAGAAAGTTTTTGGCTTTCTACTACTCCATCTGGATACAAAAAAATGTGGGAACGTTCCATAGAAAGCTTTCTTCCTTTCTTTGAAATATTACCACATTTTTTTGTACCAAGATGGAATAGTAGAAATCCAGAAACTTTCCCAAAAATTATTAATAACTTCTGCTACTACCGCCAGTGGAAGTTACTACCACCAGAAATCAATGTTGAAGCTGACTAATAATTGTCGTTTTCAT
The DNA here is from genome assembly GCA_015342045.1 of Leptinotarsa lineolata. Classification (NCBI taxonomy): domain Eukaryota; kingdom Metazoa; phylum Arthropoda; class Insecta; order Coleoptera; family Chrysomelidae; genus Leptinotarsa; species Leptinotarsa lineolata. Next base: position 2,442 of record WOGR01005897.1, on the reverse strand, counting down.
TTTGAATCAATATACTATACTCACATGTTACTTTGAATTTGTCCAGCTCAATGAACATCGACTTTTGTTGTTGGAAAAACCAAAGAGTGCCCGTTTCATCGTACTTTGGTGCAAGGAATATTCTGCAAGTTCCTTCTCGGTTTTGTTTAGTTTGGTTGTTAACAGTGATTTGATATGTGAAATTGGTGTGTTGGAGATGAGTGAATCTAACGAAAATTTTTCCTCTTGGTTGGAAATCCAATCCTCCGGATAAATCTACTTCTGACTTTTGCCAGAATGTTTCAAAGACATTTTTTGGGCTACCTTCAGTTTCAACTTGTACACGTTGAATAGTGATTCCAGGATAATCCAGCTGCAAATAAATTTATACTGCTGTATTGTTGAAATTGCAGGAGAATTTGGATGCAACTTTGTCTCTGATATTTTCAGGGATAATATGAGAAGTTCGTTGAGAATTAGTAATTATTTTGATTCGATACTTTCTACTATTCCAAGTAAACTGACCCATATGGAAAGAGGAAGTTATTTATCCAATGAAGTTAGTCAATGAATGTGGTGAATAGGATGATGACGGTAAAAACTTGGCAGAACAACTGAGAAAATTGGAAGACCAATTTGAGCATATTCGCTTGACTAGTCCGATTGTACTGTTTGGGTAGAATACATCTATTTCGACGAAACCAGGTCTACCAACAACAACAAGATAAAAGCCCGAAGCTTTCAGATGGCCACTCATGTGGGGTGTTAAATCATCATCAATTCGTGACGGCAGCCAATGCTAAGGGCTGAACAACAGAAGATGGAACAACTTGAATAGAAAAGCGTTGTTATACCAATGGTGAGCAAAGAAAAGGCCACTAGAACGTATCGTGACAACACATTGTCATTTTGTGACGTTTCTTATATCTCTCGAACGAAAGAGAATCGATGAGTAGAATTTGGAACCTCTGGTGTAGAATTAATCTATTACCATGATTGAAATGTAATCATCTCCTAATGATGCTAACTTGGTTTGCAGCGTTTTCGTTCTGGGAAGGGGGAAGTATTCCAAATAGAAAGTGAATCAGAAGAACATACCAGAGCACTCGAATATGCTGTATATTGCGAGCTGTTTCGGAGATTACGCAGATTATTCCAGAATCCGGATCAGTCAGGACTTCCAATGAGAAAAAGATGAATCTTACAAGGCTTTCATTGTCTAACAACATGAGAAATAAAGTAAATATTGAAATTTTTTTAAAACACTCAAAATAATCTGTTCAAATTATTGACATGAATAACATTAATTGATTTAGGCTAGTAGTTCTTCACTTGTAATTCACAAAATAGGAACTCGATATCTTTGACCTTTTCCATGATATCTATGAAAATAAAATACACTATAGTCATGATTGAACTAGTGGCCTTTCAACAAATTCTTTTCAATAATAGTCAAGATGTCCATATACAAACCTAACCTAACCTAACCTAACATAACCTAACCTAACCTCATATACTATTTTTTCAAGGAAAAGAACTATGGTTTTAACATTGTGGTCTATACAGACAATTTAGCATCACGATACTATAATTGCCAAAATAACATTGAACAACTGGATGGCAAGAAGATTTATGGACTTCTGGCAAAATCTCCACAGATTGGCTCATTTCAAGGAGTTCATCACCCTTCGAAGATTGAAACCAAACAGTTGTTAGACTACGGTAGGGATGAACTACGATTTCTTAAGGCCTGCTGACCAGTCACTGTCGTCTGAATCATCGTATACAGAGACTCGAACTGTCGTAAGACAGCGTATGTCGCCTCTGTTTGGGAAATGATGAAATAGCAGAGCACATACTTTGTGCATGCCCCGCTGCGGACAAAATCGAGTTTTCAGAATTTGGCAGAAGCACATTTTTACCATCCAACCTGAAATATCACTCGCCATACAAACTAATCGTTAACCTTTCGGAACCCGCACCTCTTTTTCGGACACCAGTACCCGCACTGTATCTCTCAGATCATGACAATTTTCATTATGTTATTTATGGATAATATAACCGATTATAAAATAAAAAACTGAACTGAAAGTTATTTTATTTAAAAAACACATAATACACATTATTTTAATTGTTCGTAGCAGTTTTTGTATACTATGAGTGAGTGTTCTGAACATAAGAATTTCTGACATTTGATACAGTAATATTTCGTAAGATTCCTTTTTTTACAATCTCCACAGCTGCTTTGTTCATTTGCCCTGTCGATACTTAGTGTCTCAACTGTATCTTCAATTTGTAGAAGTTCTTCAATTCCATCTCGAATTTGTCTTGGTACATTAATATTTGCAGCACGTATACGTAAATGTTCATCCACGAGCTGAAAAGACAATTTTTCCAGAAACAGCCTTCGTCGTAGGTAGTAAGCCTCATCAACGTTTTCTCCATATAGAATTTGACTGTTGA
>WOGR01005896.1:0-13469 GCA_015342045.1 Leptinotarsa lineolata | reverse complement strand
ACCCTTAGACACATCAACATTGTATCGCAACATCACCTTGGCCCCCACAAATATTTCCAACTCTTTAGGCAACCCCCCAGTCTTGTTTATATCAGATAGTATAATATTATTTAAATCTATATTATCATTTTTTCTAATACAATCTATTAGACTATCTTGTGCAATTATTTTATTGATGGTTAAACTGCGGGCACGAAAATGTTTCAGCACGGTTTTGTTATGATTGCAAACTTGTTGATCAGTGGGATAGATTCGTAAGGCTTTTTCAATCGCAAATTCGGCAGTTGGCTCTATGTTTGGTCGACCCATTAAAATACTAAAATGTTCCGATTAAAGTTCGTTCTTACAACCTACTATACCATTTATAGTCTTCTTTTGCGAGTCGGAAAGTAAGTATTTAAAGGTAAAAACTTGATTTAATTTTTTTTCTAGACATATAATAAAGCCAACCCTGAATGTGGCATCTATTCCATGGTGGGCCTACTAACTGCCTATCATAAACGAATGCGTATACAAAATTTCGTGTCCCTGCTGTTTACCGCTAAGGAGATCTCTCGTACGGAGTCGATCCTGACAGCAGCATCAGGTTACGTTTATGAATATCATGCATTGTCATCATTTCTGAAGCATCTTGCGAAATTTCTACTCAATCGGATACCGGAAAGTGGTCCAAATTAAACTTGCAAGATTTGTTAAAATACATACAAGTCGAGTTAAATAAAAGCTTTTAAAAAAAGAATTCATTGAAACATACTCCAACCTTGGAATTATAAAATTCGAACAATCGAGGTTCACCGGTATATCCTTTTTCATTTGAACCCATGGCGTTTTTGCAAATTGTTCCTGCTGGAGAAATATGAGAATTGATAAAAGAATTTTTGTTTCGGAGATTCACGAGGGAAATTATCAAAAAACTGTTGAGTGCATTCAAAAATTTCAAGTTGTTGAATTTGGATTTGGGAAAAATTTCAAGCAACGGGTTTTGTCGAATGCAAAATATGTCAACAGATCAATTTTGAAATTTACATATTGAATTTCAATTTGAGGCCGCACAAAATCCAAGGGAGGACTTTCCTCGGTTCATTCTCAAGTCAATCTGCTATAAGTCCCCATTCCACTTCCAGATCTCTTTTCTTTTTTGTATGTGTCTATTTCACACAATATTCTCCATGGAAAATATTGGGATAGAAATTTGATTCGTCAAAAATTATTCATGTAATCAGAGTTATTGGGACCATCGAGTTGAGGTACCAATATCACCATCTAGGACACGGTTCATGTATGAAGGCCAGAATTTTTCAACTATCAAGTAAGCAGATGATTTTGGCAAGGAGTGACATTATATAATGAATATATATTCATTTTCATTTCTTTGAAAAATTACATTCAGAGTTTAAAAGATTATATATAATTTTTCATTGAGATATATACTGATAGTGTAAAGCGTGAACACACGTATGTGAATGCTATGATAATTCCTTATATTCATTTCCTATATGGTGTATTTGAATATACGAAAAAATCTCTTGCTATAATTGGAGACATATTGCAAATTATTTATGATACATTTTTTTAATTGTATATATGTAAAATGTTTATTTGAAAATTTTAAATTCCTTTCTTGATACTCCATCTATTTCCAATTATAATGTTTTTATTTATTGGTTAATTAGTTATACACATAGTCAAAATTTTTACGTCTTTTAATTCACTAGAAATAATTTCAATTTCATTTTTCTACTGTGAACTGATGATCCATTTTCTCTCAAAATAAAATACTGAGGAACCGTATGCACAAAGGATACCCGATAAAAATGGGGTACACACTTGAAAAAGTGTATATGGCATTTGGATAATGAATTCTGTTTTGTGATTTGAGTGTACGGGTACTCACGTGTTGTGTACTTGTTTGATCTTGCAGAATTTTGTTGCAGCAGATTTGTAATTATGATTTTATTTTGATCTGAAACTTATCGAAGGATTCCCTCTCCCCTCCATATAAAAAGAAGGTATCCATATTCTTCTGAAAAGTGTGCTTTTGAAGAGCTGAGAGTTGAAAGTATCGCCGTCTAGATATCTCCAGAACCGTTCAGAACATTCGATAATATTCGAGAGCATTTCAGGAAAACCTCGAATATTCTGGAATTTCATGGAATATTCGGTATATGTGTGGAAAATTGGCAACACCACGAAATATTCCAGATATAGGTGAAGTGATCAACAAAGTTGTATATTGTGATATTACTGCATCCTCCATCCATGAGGAGGGTTCTCGTGTTCACCTGAAAGACGCGTTTTGAAAAGTTTCACTGGGAGTTTTGCCCCCTCAGAAATTTCCAGAACAATTCAGAACATTGGACGAGATATTGAAAAAATGAGGTCTGAAAGTTCGGCCCACTGAAAATTTCTAGAACAATTGTGATTTTTCGAAGACACCCCTAATTCCAAGAAGGCTTCCGTTTTTTTAACTGAAGGGAATACTTTTGGAGTTATGATAACTGGAAAGTTTACCGTCAAGAAACGTATAAAACAGTCTGGAACATTCTGGAGTATTTGAGAGCATTTTACAACATTTCAGAATATCCCGGAACATTCTGGAATTCACGGGAAATTTCTGAAGGATCCCGTTTGTCTACCGGTTTGGAAAATTGTCAAACCCAAATGAGTTTTGAACTGATATTAGGTTTTAGCAAGATGGGGTACCTCTCTATTTTGACAGGCTGGTTCAAAAGTGGCTAGATGACAATCATTCAAACTGATGGATAGGCAATTGTGGTCCGTTAGAATGACCCGCTGGATTTTTTAGAGGATTTGTGAAATATGAAATATACGGTAGTCTATTCAAGAGCTCAGGGTTGAAATATAAGGTGCTCCTGAATAAATTACCTCAGAAATATTCCATGATATAGAAAATAAATTTGTGAAAAAACTTTATCATATAGCGGAAGTGGAGGGTGAAAGTAGAAAGTAGAATGAGTTTGGAACACGTATTTTCTTGAAATTATGATATTTATCCTTTATTTGAAGGTCCTCAAAATAAATATAAAACTGATATTTACTCATGTACGGCTAATTTAATTTTCGAAAACAAAAAGAAATTGAATGAAGAATTGAAAAACCTAATAAAAGAAGTATCACAAGATTCCTCTCCCCTTTTAAAAAAATTTAAAGCGTTCTCTTGGTGACTAGTGATAAAACACTTTTGTCTTTCTTATCAAAAATTTTCAAGAATGATACTTTTCAACATAAAATTTGTCCGATCTCGATACCTTATCCTGAGGGGGATTAGTAGGGGGAAGCTATTCACCTTCGCATTGTATAAAGCAAGATCTGTCTACCTCTCATAATTTAAAGTTCATCTCATCATTGCAACTGCAACACAATCTCATATCAACTCTCTCAGATAGTATATAATAATAATAGGCTCATATCAGTTCATGATTTGTTGTTATTTCTTTCAAGGTTCGATTATTGGACTCTATGAAAAATATACTCACCTACAATCAGAGGCAGATTTCCTTCGAAATCTTTTCCTATTTGCCCTGCGATATGTGCTCCAAGTGAGTGACCAACAATAAAAATTCTGGTAATGTTAATTTCATGATTCGCTATCAGAACTTTGATTAATTCTCCAGTTATTCTGCCAACATCAGAAACTGCTGCAAATGCTTCAAAGTAAGTTTTGAGAGCGATGCTGCTCCAGTCCACGCAAAAAATATTCACATCCTCCTTTTCCATGAGTACGCTGCCTACTGTTACATACATGTTCGATGAATAGTTCCAACCATGTACCATGAACCAAGTATCTTTCTTAGGTGAAAATGAGGTTTTTTCTACCGAACTTGGATCTCTTGCATCGATGAGTACGGGAAGTTGATTTTTGCGACTCGTGAAATAGAATTTTATATCGTTTTCTGTCGCATGGTAAGCTGGTATGGGACCTGTTCTTTTTTCCAACTGGTACACCCCCGGAGCCGTTTCGACAATGGTACTGTACTCACGATAGTCGCTATCAGTAACTGAAATATTTCATACTATATTAGTTTTTACGCTCATAAGAATGAAACGAAGATGACTTCATTTGCACATTTTATGTATTTCTTGTTTTTTTTCGTCCGATTTTGGATAGCATCTCTCATAAAGTGTGACCCATTCAAAATAAAATCACTCGAATGAAATATATATTCGTCAACTGACAGGTAGACATTTGAGAAATCTACCAGATAAATGGGTTCTTTCCTCGCGACTATCGGGCAGTATATATCACTTGGGCCAACACCATTTAGCCAGTGAGTGCATTTTCAGCATTTCCATCAATACTGCAAATTTCATTATTTCACATTGATAATTACGAAAGTTATGGAGGTAATCCAAAAAGATGAATGTCTCCGAACCGGATATAATAATGTGAGGACTGAAAATTCCACTTTCCGTTTCGATAAGTTTGTTGGGGGTTAAAATGGACACCAATATGTCTTAGCACAATTATGTCGCTGGAATTGTAAATGCTGCTTCTCAAAAGCTTGGAACACTGTTCCGAACCAGAAAACTGTACACACCTTAGCAATTTTCAATGCTTTATAAAGCTCAGATCAGACCTTCTATGGAGTATTGTTCTCATGTATGGAGTTCCGCCCCTAAGCACACCCTGAAGCTGCTGTATTCCATTCAGAAAAGAGCCATCCGGCTGATTGGAGACACGAACGTGGAGATTTGTCTCTCTTCTATAGATAGTTTCACGGGAAATATTCAAGTGACTTGGTACATTTGATTCCACCAAGAGCAGTGCATATCAGACGGACTGTGGCTGCTCATCGTTTTGAGGTTCAACTCAGTATATCTCGAACTTCACTGCTCAAGAACTCTTCCATTTGGAGAAATGCATTTATGTGGAATAAACTTCCTGAGAACGTTTTTTCAAATGGATTTGATCTCCAGCGATTCAAATCCAATGTGTAGTAACTTGGAGGTTCTGATCACAAATCTGAAGGAATTTGCAGCCTACCTTGCCCCCTGGTATGATTTACCGTGAAACTGGGTTTTTCCATCGCGAATAGCAGGCAGTGCATATCTAATGAAGATTTCCCGAATTTAATAATTATTTATGGTGAATGCAATAAGATAATGAACAAAACTTGTCGTGTTTTTGCAGAAAGATTTCCAAATCTACACAGATCCAATAAAAATATTCTGATAACACTTCTAAGAAACTGCTATGATTTCGAATCTTTTTTGTCTGTCACAAACAAAAAAACCACTCGTAAACAATGAGGACATCGAAATTGTAGTTTTGGCCTACTTCACAGCCTATCAAGAAAATTCATTGAAAGACGCAGAAAAGTCACTTGGAATTTCATGTTCGTCAATGAACCGGATTTTAATCAAACATAAGTGGCGTCCCTAAAAATATTTTCCAAAATCGGATATATCTTGCCAGGGGTGTATTTTAGGTATCTTCATGAATTTTTGATATTCATTTTTTCGTAGTAAAAAATAATAAAATAGTGTAGGGTTTCCATTCGACAGTTTTCTCGATGTTATGTTTTATGTGGAAATTTCGACCACTGTGTAAATTATTTTCGGAAATTCTATAGACTTGTTCATGACTTGATGCTTAAGGTGTTATTCTGTGAAATTTCACATTTTCAATTGTTACTGTCTGAGTTATGCTTTCTTCGGAGTGGTGCTGTAACTGTCAAATTTTTCAAAAAAAATTAATATCTTGAAAACTAACGTATTTGGGTATAGGCATTGTTATACAAAGTGGACCTAAAATATGCTGAGAAATTTGGTAGTGTAGAGGTTAGCACATCTGCCTTTCAAGCGGAAGACCGGGGTTCGATTCCCCACCGGGCCACCGTGCTGGGTAATCCCACGTTGAAAGGTAAGGCCTCGTTAATCCATTGCTCGCACAAGTTTCGACTTCTGATGGTTGACGTTCGTCAGCTGGTTAACGGAACGAACAATTTTAGAACAATTTAGAACAACAATAAGATACAGTATATTCTATTCGAAATAAGGAAGTTGTCCTCAACTTTCGGTATAACGAAAAGAGACCGGAAGTTGAAAATATTTTAGTTGAGAAGGTCATTTTGTAAAACCCACTGCCACAAATTTTTAAATTTTCATTTTGAATCGTTTTCCATATATATAATGGAAGCAACAGGTTGTGTCATGTCAATTGTCCGACAACCTGTTGCTTCCATTTTTCAAACATGTAAACTACATTTCATCAGTGTAATCGCCACATTCAATCATATCAATTTTACATATTGTTATATGTTTTCAACCAATTTTGATCTTGACGTATAAATATGTTACATTTTTGCAAACTTCATTTCAACCTCAATTTCGTGAGTATGAACACGTTGTCCATACCTTTGTTTCTTATTGAATAATTATTGTAGGGTTCCCGATGAAGAGACAATAAACGCCTCGAAAGCTTGAACAGAAAAATTAAACAGTCTGGCACCAACCTCATTGAGATTATAAGTACAAACATTTTCAAAAACTGTTTACAAAATTCTAATCAATTTCAATCATCTCGTGTTCATGATAATAAACATTGTAGAAATATTGGAAAATATGCAATATCTCCGGAATTACCATCACTATGACTCACTTGTTCACTTAATTTGCTCTGAGTTGTTCAAAATAAATTGATGAAGTACTGTGCTTATGGATTGGAAAGTTTGTGATTATGGCTATAACTCTTCTATGGAAAATATTGCCCCTCAAAAGACATTGAAACGATTTTATTTTGCTGAAGTGAATAGAGAATTGTAATATTATGATGCCCGAAGTTGTTGATTGAACTCGAATAACTTAAACTAATTAAACAAAAATGATCTGACTTATTGACTTTTATCGAAAAAAACATGTTGATTTTTTGAAGTAAATCAATGGTAGGTACGATGAATAGAAATGAAGACAATAACTCATTTCTTTGTAATTGATAGTAAGTAAAAAGTTTTCAACATATTTCAGTTTCCATATAACAATGCGAATATTATGATTTGAATGTCCAATTTCAGGACACTAATGAACAAAATGAATAGAAATTCTCACAGATAATGAACTTGTATGAATGTACTCACTTGGGATAGCAGAAGTGGTAACGAATAAAACATAAAGCGTTATAATGGCCTTCATAGTGGTACTTTTCACGATTTATGATAAGATGGATATGTCATGATGGATTTATATAGCTTTGAATTCGAAATGATTTTATCATATCACATTAATATAAAACTAATCGACTTATGCAGCGATAAGAATTTAAATAATTTGTTATTTGAATGTCATCATACAAATCCGCACCAACCAAAAACTTGTTATCAAATATTATTTCGGTCATTTTTGAAGGAGTATCATTTCCTTTGAACTGTAACAATAATAAAGATGTATTGCGTGCGTGTTAGGGCTGATCGTGGCTAATAGTGGAAGATAAGATTTTATTGTTACCATTTTTGACAAAAAAAGAGATGGAAACTGAAAGTGCGCTCTATATGCAGAACACTTTGAAAATTGATTATTTCAGTTGTAAAAGTCTTGAAGAAATGTTGCATTCCTTCCCCTCATTTTGATCGTACAAATACAGAGGGCGGTTATTTTGGAAGCATAACGTCTGGTCAATGAACATGATGAACAAATAACTGAGTCAATAGAAATACGGAATTATTATACAATAATGATGTTTAATTGTTATCTTAACGAATCGTATATTTGGTTGAGGCAACTAACGTTAAACTAATTAAAGGTGAAACTGGAATCTCTGGCGTAGAATAAATCCAAAACAAGCACTCTCTCCAATCACCAGAAATGCCATTTTAGTCCCGGAGCACGTTTCACCAACCAAGTGAGCGTATTCAGGAGATGAAGAAAACTGTGTGTTAACATCTCGACGAGAAGAGTATTACATTTCTGGTGATTGGAAAAAGTGCTTGTTATGGATTTAACGTATAATTGTTTGAATATTTTATAATAAGAAGGATATTTCTCCTGTTAGGTTCGAAAAAATCATCTTACAATATGCACGGGATACTGGGATTGCTGTTGAAAAATAGAAATTAAGAAAGACACAATACCAACAACCTCCAAATGAAGAACCGCTCGCTTTAGGTGCTACATAATAATAATAAAATAATATTCATTTACCAAAGAATGCAAGTAAATAAACACAAAGAAGTTTCACAAAGGCTAACCTGCGCGTGGATCACTTAGGTTATTATACAATGAATTCTAAAATAATTATCTAGTTATTTATAAATATATAATAAATTCATGAAATATTGATGAAATATTGGAAAGCAATTGAATAAATAATTGAAATATATAAAAATTTTTCACGCTAGTGAACAAACACAATCACATAATGAGAAACAAAATGAAGAAAGTCGATAATACTAATTGAAGTACAGTCACATATATATATATATATATATATATATATATACACATATATACACACATACACACAAATATACATATATATACACATATATACACATATATAATTGATATGCTAGGTGGAATTTATAATTTTGAAACACAATCATATATATGTACATAAATTGAGTATCAAATGTACACAAGTAGATACGACTTTATATAGAACACGGATACATTTTAATTTGCATTTTTGATGTCTATCGAACAGTGTATCTCATTTCTAGATTTCGTATTGATCCATTTTTCGAATAGGGGCAGCGAACTGAGATTCTTGATTTCAGTTGGAATTTTATTGGATAATTTAGAAACAAGAAAAACATCTCTGTCCAATAGTTTTGGTCATCTAAGGTACTTCCAAAGCTTCTTTATTATCTCGGGTGTTGTATAAATGACGTACGTGTTTGCTTGATGAAATATATTTTTTTTGGTATACTAAGAGAGTGAGTAAAAAAGTTTAGCGTATATCAAGAAGCCCTGATTCCCTATGAAGATCATTACTAGAATAGTCACATTTCTTACAGTATGATTTTATGAGCCATTTCTGTAGTGTTTCGAGATTTTTCAGATAGTTGTTAGTTACTCCACCCCATGGAATTATTTCATAATTGATGTGTGTTTGAACAAGTGTATAATACATGATGCGAAGGTGATCTATATCATGAATTTTTTTTAAATATTTGAATTTACTCAGAAAAAAAACTGATTTTTTTTATTATTTTACAGATATGAGCATCCCACCTCTACTGTGATGCCGAGATATTTAACAGTTCTGTTTTCCATCAGAAGCATAGATTGGTTTTCAATTCTAACTTCAATTCGGTCGAAATCGAGTAAGTTTGGTTCATAACTGGTCAGTGGTAGGTATACTATTTTTCCAACATTGACTGTCAAAAGTTTACTGCTGAAAAACTTGAATAAAACTGGTAGTGCATTTTGAATTTTCTCTTTCAGAGTGTTCTATTGGCGATCTTTGAAAAAAACAACCGTGTCATCAGCAAAGCCAGTTATATCTCCAGGAATGGGTAGGTTTAATATTTCATTGATATAAAGTATGAAAAGAATAGGTCCTAAAACAGTGCCTTGTGGTACTCCATATCGTATAGCTTTATTGCTACTCGGGGTGTTATCTATTTGTACACATTGTTGCCTATTATTCAAATAGCTATTTATTAAAACCCTTGATTTTCCCCTAAATCCTATACTTTCGAGTGACTTCATCAAATTTGGATGGCTCACAGTATCGAAGGCTTGCTTGTGCCAAGTCGATGAAGACACAGATGGCCGGTTCCTTAGTGTCTACCGCTGCGTACATCTTTTCGATTAAATCGGCCATTGCATATTGTGTTGATTTACCTTCTATAAAAGCAAATTGATTTTCAGAAATCAATTTGTGCTTTTGTACAAAACCAATAATTCGTTTTTTTATAATTTTTTTTATTATTTCACTGATATTTGAAATAACTGAAATAGGTCTGTAAATTTGTGAGGGAACTTTCAGTTCCTGACTTATAGAGAGGGTTCACTACAGCGATTTTCAATATTTCCGGAAATATTCTAGTGTCTAAGACAAAATTTACGATTCTTTCAATAGGATAAATCAAGAGGTCAATACATTTCTTCATGGTCTCTGATCCTATTCCGTCCAGTCCTGGAACCTTATTTGATTTCAGTTCTTTTACAACCTGTTTTATTTTGCCCTCATCTGTGTATTTGGAACTATGTTTGTGCGGAATTGTTGATCTGTTCTCGTTATCTTATTTGTAAGATTTGCACGCACAATGATGAAATAATTATTGAATGATTCTGCTATGATGAAAGTGTCTGATTGAGTTTCATCGTCTAACTGCATTTGTTTGATCTTATTGACTGATTCTTTCCTTTGTAGTTTTTTTACATAGTTCCACATGTGTTTGGGATAATTTTTATTTTTATTGATCACTCTTTTATAATAGTCTGCCTTACTTTTATTAATGAGAGCATCTAGAGTAATCCTGTATATTTTAAATTCATTTTTTCAGTTTAAGTTATCTGGGTTTTTTGTAATTTCATGTACATATCATTTTTTTATTAACAGATTTAATGAGCCCATCAGTTATCCAGGGACTCCTTTTCTGGTTTTTTTCTGTTACTAGTGAGCGTATTACTATTTTGCTCTATATGTTTTTTTAATTTATTAATAAACGATTCCGTAATACAATTTTTGTCGTTGGATATAAACATTTCCGCCCATGTTTCCATGGCTAATCTTTCTTTCAATTTATCATAATTTATACATGTTTTTTGACATAAGTTTGATTTTTATTTTTCAGGTTGAAGCTTGCATTGCAGAATTTTCGAATAATGGCCCAAGAGGCATAATTTCGACACTATAGGAATGTATGAAATGATTTTTGATTGGATTCTGGAAATCACTCCGTTAATCAATATTCTCAATTATCATTCAAAACTGCTCATGTTTCAAATCAGTGCATTTTGACCATTATGTCATGTAATCTAGAGAAGTGAAAAATTATTCGTATCATTCCACGAATGAAGTTTCAACACTTGATGTGTCAAGTACATGGTATAATTTTTCCCAACTCCAATTGATTTCTTCATCTATTTGCTTACGAAATGCGAATTAAATGATTTCCATTCATTGTCGTATCTTATTATTCAATAACATTCTCCTATTGTTCAGAAAGATTAAATATTGTGATACTAGTTGAAATCTAATTTGACCCTTCATCTTGGAATGTCATTCTTATCGACGGATTATTTGATAGCAGATATATGAATGACGTGTTTGAAACAAGGTTAAGCGCCCTTCCTATTTTGAATACCTGTAGAAATATCAAAATGTCACCTATATTTTATTGCGCAAATTTCAACATCGCATGATTTTTCAATTTCATTTATTTTATTCATTATAAATGCGAATACATCAAATAAAGTGGTCCCTTGGTATGGAAGCGCAAAAGGACTATACTTATACATATTTTTATTATTCGTTTGTTGGACATTCTGACTTAAGCTGAAATTTTAAGAATGTAGTCGGAATTTTGGGATAAAAATTGAAATTTGGAGAATTAAGTTGAAATTTCAAGATTGAAGTCGAAATTTTGAAAAATTCCCACTTTGGACTAGTAATTTCGATTTCTTAAACGAATGGTTGAGAGAATACTCATTTCATTACACTCTCTAAGTATCTACCAAAATATTGAAAAACCTATGAATATAATGGGTGTTACATCGGAAAAGGTTCATCTTCAAATTCTACTTGAATATATTTCATGTCAGCTATGCTACATCATGCGTCTTTTCAGCTTCATTTCCTTACCCTCTTTCGAATAGAAAAATATGTTGATTCATTGATTGTAGGGTGTTTTTAAGCACCATATGACCTTGTGTTCGTTTTGGATTTCAATGGAAACTTTAGCGAAAATTAAGATAGAAAGAAGTTGCAACATAACCACATTTATCTATTTTTATTCGAAATCACTTTACTGAACACTGTTATTGATTCTATTTCGTGAACTTTCAACGAATTGAGATAAAATATTAGTCTTCAACTTGAATTTATCGAATTCACGAACAGAAGCAAAATTGTGGAAGTTTTCCTTCCTGATGAAACTATTTTTACAGTATCTCAGATGTTTTGGAGATGATGACAGCGTACTAGAGTTATGGATAATTTCAACCATTCAGATTACCGTCATAGGAAAAGGCCCATTTGATTTCTTGAGGTTGCTACATACATGGATTAGTATCGACAGTTGTGCCCATTCACTTTTCAATCAGAAAAATATATATTTCACTTCATATTTCTATTCCTATCTATGAGAATAATACGTGGCGATTAAAATTATCTTCATTAAAGTTATGCACTATTTTCATCGAGTAGTGTATACTTTTGAGATGCTTCAAGGTCAGGAGACGACTACTCAAATGAACCCAGATGCGGCACCAACCGTTTTTATTTCCCATTCCTCATTGCGAAATAAACTGAAAATTTTTTGCTACTGACCCTTTTCGCAGGAATTTTTTCATTAGATCTGATACACATTTATGTGTTCGGAGTAAAGGGACAGTCTTGAGTCGGATTTCATTTGATTTTGGTTGATGACCTCATCGTAACGTGAATCCTATAAAGTGTATCCAGTATTCTGATTACACCTCCGCGATTAAATTATTTTACAACTGCATATGAAATCCAACATGGCGAAGGAAAAAGCTCTCCTGGTGTTGAGCTAATTAACTCAGGTTGAAAGTGAACCGTTAGTGTTCTTATCAAATTTTCATATCTCAGAAATCATCAGTTCATATTGAATATATTTTCATTCAGACAACTGCGAGATTCTTCGGACTTTGACACTATATTGAAAACCTACTAGGCATGTTTTTTCCAATTCGAATATGGATTAGTGATAAAGGGTGATTCATGTATCTCTACAAAAATGTTACCCTTCAAATTCAAATTCGAATGCAAAAGTGTTTACACGAGTCACTTAAAGTTCTACATAAAACAATCACAAATAACAAAAAAAAATATTGGAGAAGGAGACAAAGTCACATATTGGAAGTCAGACAGTCATTGAAATTAGATCATAATTTGTATAATTGAGTTATTCTGAAATGAAAGAGTACCATTGGAAAACTCATAAAAGGCATACTGTAAAAGAAAATGCTTGAGTTTCAATTTGAAATTTTTGAGTTCTAGTGCCTTGACTTCTGTAGAGAGGGCGTTGTATAGCTTGTTTTTGACAGTCTCAGGCTTGGATGTTTTGACAATTTCGTGTAGGGTAGTCATGAATTTGTGAGTAGTTTGAATATTCATGTAAGTTTTCTTTTATATATAATAGGAATTGTAATAAAGATATACAGGGTAACGTTAATATTTTATGTTGCTTGAATTTGTCCCTACAGTCGTCTCCGTATTTCAAACCAGAAACAACTCTCAATGCTCTTCTCTGATTTGTGAGCAGTGACTAGAGTGTCCTCATACTAAAATAGCATAAGATATGGAGGACTGGATGAGG
>WOGR01005895.1:0-13470 GCA_015342045.1 Leptinotarsa lineolata | reverse complement strand
AGAGGATCATCGGAAAGGATAAGAAGAATTGGGTTCAAGTACAACATCAGAACCTGCTTCAGATCCGAAAACACTATCCTGGTACGAAAACCAGGCACCCAAACGCGGACTGCGATTCCAAGAATTGCATTCACCGAATACCCTGTGAGTGCGAAAAATCCCACATCGGTGAAACCAAGAGGCTATTGAAAGTCCGTATTGCCAAGCACAAAAAACGCACACAGCAGGGGAAAACCAGCAAATCAGGAATAGCAGATCATGTATGGACACAACAAGGAGGAAGACTGGTTTAGAAGGAAATTCAAAGAAGCCGCATATATGCTGTCCAAACATGTATCCAGCCACGCTAGCGTAGAGATACGCAACGTATGGAAACCAATAATCGAAGAAAAAATGGCCAACTCCTACCAAACGGTCATCTCCCGCTAAACCAGTGGAGCGGAGGAAGGAGTACTCGAAAGACCCATAAATAGTCATCTATTGGAGGAATTAGTCCAGTCATCACTCGAAGACGATTATGGATACTGACAATCGAAACGTCGTGAAGTAACTTGGTTTGAAATCGCTTAAATTTTCAATTATAATAATTTATTTTTATTTTATTTGTTCAATTATTTTACTCGTATTTCATTTTATTGTGAATTCTTTTCAAGTTTTTTGCTCAATATATTTGCCATTTCTAGCTATTCTTTTAATTTTTAATTGTATTGTTTATTTCAGGGATTCCAAATCATTTTATACAATATTAATATTAGACATTGGAATTCCGAACTGATGAAATATAGGCCAGTTCCTTTTAATTAAGTGTAGGTTCTGGAAATGAATGGTATTCGTTCTGTTTATTTTTCTATCTCCATATCATTCCAAATGTACAGAACAATCATAAAGTTCATAAACATTGAGACGATAGCTCAATTTATATTTTGATTCATATTCATGATAATATGTTCAATATTCATAAGTACTAACTCTTCAGTGTTTGCTGTGAGAAATATTTGCTAAAACAAAAAAGGGGTAAATTTATAATGTTGATATGATTTAGCTAGCTAAGGAATAGAGAAACCCACAAGGAAAGATTTAGGGTAGTTGCTCCGTAACTAGGGATTATTAATAAAACTGATAAGAGAATGATAGATAGATAGGTAGATAGATATTTTATTCATATCATTACACAGAAGTGTTTATACATACGTCCCATGTAGTAGTTTCAGAAAGTGAAAATGTATAAATGTAAACAATATATGTAAAAGATAAAATAAAATATCACAGTGAGCAATTGAAATTAACACAATTTTTCAAGTAATAGAACTTATATAGACACAAATATGTACATATGTCTTATAATAATATATTCCGTTGCGAATATAGCACGGATTTAACCGACAATAATCACTAATAAAACTAATTATATGTAAAAAATGGTAAACCTGAGGTACATATATCAGGTAGAGAGAGGAAGAAAGACAAAGTGGCAGACAAAGTGGTGTGTCTTTGTAGAGATTTGGTGTTTTCAGGTAACGCTTGTCTCACCTAACAATAGCTTTTCCAGGTGTGTTGGTTTTATAAACTATTCAATGCAAGTATCACTCGAATACGTTATGGGTTTTCATGAAGTATCGGCCAACTCCATCACAGATCTGGTGTTGCTAATTGCTAAATCACGATAAAAATTATAATACATCCTATGATATTTTGAGTGCAAAATTATATTATTGTGATTCTTCTTTGATTTCGAATTCACAAAAAAGTGTTTCGAAGAAAAAGCTTCTAGAAAAATTTGAACAAAAGAATGAATGATATCCAATGTCGATTTCAAGGTTTTGTGGCAAATTGTTCTAATCAGAGTATTCAAAAAGAATATGGAGTAGAAGTGAATATAATCATATAAGGTGCTTTCTAATAATACCCGTAGTAAATGGATATAGAGTGATGGAAACTAAGTTTTGCAAACACAACAAAGGAATGATGAATCAGATGCACTTCAAGTGATAAGTATTTTTCAACTTCAATGATAATGATAGTGAAAATGTGAATTTAATGTATGTATTGATGCTTGTTGAATGATAATGTTGAATCGTAACAACATAACGATTACAATGATGAAAAAGGACTAATTCTCCTGGAATAAAAGTGGTGCACCCACTAATCACGATAGCGCTGATTTATTCGTACTCAGGTTTTAATTCAAAGTAAAATGGACTAAGAAAGCGTGTCTCTAGAAACAAAGGGCGATTTTAATCAAGTCTGAATCACCGAAACCAAATGAATGTAACATACAAATTTCTCTCAACTTATTAATAGGTCTGGCAAAATTCAATTAGTAACTTTGAAATATTAAGCAATTTCGGGACGCTATCTCGAGTTGTATTAATTCGGAGATGAAATCTTCTTTATTCGCTGGTAGCGGTACTGATTTTTCGCACTTTGTACAATCACGAAAATTTGACCCGTATAGGGAGATTCTCGTATCAATGAAAATAGTGAAATAGGATATATTTCTATTGGGAATATTGTCATTATCTATAATACAGCATTTTTGCTCAAAGTTTAATATTTACATGACAATCATATTGGATGAC
Source organism: Leptinotarsa lineolata (assembly GCA_015342045.1). Lineage (NCBI taxonomy): Eukaryota > Metazoa > Arthropoda > Insecta > Coleoptera > Chrysomelidae > Leptinotarsa > Leptinotarsa lineolata. The sequence continues at coordinate 10,891 of WOGR01005895.1, read as the reverse complement.
AAATGAAAGTAGTATAACACAAAAAATAGCAGAAAATTTCGTTAATCTAGATACAATTCTATTATTTTGACTTTTATTTCGATTGAGAAAGAAAAGGTGAATATCAGAATTTGGAAAATGAACTGAACTTGATCAATGGAGAAACTGCTGAATGATAAAGTTCAAACAGACATCGTGAATAAAGGAAGAGAACAAGATGAAAGGATTGAGGATGGCAAAGAATATTTTGAAATCAAATTGTAATCACGCAATAAAAGGGAGAGAAACGATAACTGTCACTAAAGTACTCCACAAAAAAATGAGGAGACTCGAAAAGTATGCATATATTCTTTCAGCAGGTAACTAGTGTATTACAAATGACTGTATCATACCTGAAATGTATCATACCTGGTCGCCATCGCTAAGGAGAGCGGCTGAAAATAAAAATGATGATACACCAGTCATTGTAAGTTCACCTCGGAATTTGAGATACCTAGCTGTAAGTCTGTAAATACTTGTATATTGAAACCCTAAAAGTTGTCTCTGAACCTACATATAGTAGGGTGTACGCAACTATTAAATTTCAAGGTCAAAGGTCACAAAAATCGGTTATTGGCGCTATTTTTGTAAATATCTCATTTCCTATGGTTTTTTTGCTATTTATATTCATTATCAATATTGTAGAATACAGATTTTTCTACAAATTTTTTTCCTTAAAATTTTTTATACGGTGAACCATTTTCGAGATAGAGGGCACAGAGCGAGCGGTCACAGGATCGCTTCTGGTCAACCGGTGCCTCCGGTTGAAAACGCGCCATATATAGTTTATGAACTATCGATAAATCAATGATTATAAATATTTGTCAATTTCAATTAACTATTATATTATATTTTATAATTTTTTCCGAACCTATTCACTTTTTATTCAGTATTAATTCAGTTAACAACACTTACCTGCCCATGTAATTGCAGAATCGTTAATGAAAATATAGGAATTATATTTGAATTTCAACCTAAATTATATAATTAACTTCTTACATGATGAAAAAAAAAACAATAAAATTATGAATTACTCTTTTCATTGAAAAATATCATTCAATACATTTATTTTTATTGAAAGTAAAAAAATGAAATGAAGGGTTCAAACATTACAATTCATAAATTTGATCATCTTCTTCCTCTTCATCGTCGTCTTCCGGCTGCTGGTGAATTTAAAATTGGTCTTCATTAACGTCTTCAGCGTAATTTGTCTCAAGTTCTTTCATGATTTAGGGAAAGCTTCCATCTTCGATAATGTCGCTCTGATATGGTAGAGCGTTGAGACAAGCTCGCCCATTACATTTGCCACAAGCTAAAGAGCATTGCAAGCCCGTTCTTCTGCATCCGCATCGCGAGCCACAACCACTCTTGCAGTTTGCAGAAAATTGTAGTTAGCAAATCTTCTGGAGCAGGTGATAAAATTGTCTTGATAGGCTCCAAAAAACCGTTTTGCATTGCCCAACCCCATATTTGGGGTTCCAAATCATGCCCTAACCAAGTTTGAACTTGATAATATACACGTTTGAAATGTTGGATGAGCAACTGCGTTCCTTGATAAAATATTTGAAAGCTGTACAGGTTTATTGAGTTTTGTAGACTTGACGTTATGCATATAACGAAAATGATCGAGACTTTCCACAAATTTCGAAGCATTATAGACTGCCAATAAAGTTCGAGTTCCACTCTCTAATGATCTCTGGGCCTAACAATTTGCTTCCTCAAATACTGCAGCTAGTTCATCCAAATTTTTCAGTTTCTCAAAATCTTTTAAAAATGATTTTTCCCTTTTCAAAAAGCCCAGAAGTTGTGTCACAGTCACTTGATGCATGCAGAAATAAAGTATGTGTTTTGGAATGAGGATAATTATCAAAACTTTCAGTAGAGTATATCTCCGTTTCAACATTTCCTTCCCCAACTCGTTTAAAGAAAATTTCTTGTTCGTAAGACAGTGTACGCCCGATTAAAATGACGAATAAATCAATATCTTGTCCTATTATAACTGCAGTTTTTTCAGGCTTTGATTCTTCAGTTGCAGTTTCAACAATAAGAACATTCGCATCATCTCTGGCTTGTTTAGTAGTAAGTAATATTTGCAGCTTGTAATTTTTCAATTAACATATTGATGAGCATATCTTTGTTATTTCGATTTGATGAGAATTTTTCTTGAGTGACTGGTACAACCATTGTTTCATCTGAACAGACTTCATACGTTTTTGAAAGTGCTGCAGTTCTTCTCTGCTGCTCCATAGCTTCTACATTCTTACTGTAGTCTGAATGTCCGTCAAATACAACAATTATTTTGGAACTGTAATGCCTCTGTGAATAATTCATTTATTTATCAAAAATGAAAGAAAAAGTATCTTTTCTGCTCTATACAACATGATGGAGAAGAAATCCGCCATCAATAATGAATGTCACATTATTTTAATTGAGAACAAAATCAACTGGGCTCATGTTGTCATACAATGACGATTTTGTTGAGAATGATAAAATATGAAATAATAGTTGATAAAAATTGACAAATATTCATAATCATTGATTTATCGATAGTTCATCAACTATATATGGCGCGTTTTCGACAGGAGGCACCGGTTGACCGGAAGTGATCCTGTGACCGCGCACTCTCCGCCCTCCGCTGAAAACGGTTCGCCGTATAAAAATTTGTTTGCAAACAAAATATGTAGAGAATTTTGTATTCCCTAATATTGATAATAAATATAAATAGCAAAAAACCCATAGGAAATGAGATATTTACAAAAAAGCGCAAAAAACCGACTTTTGTGACCATTGATCTTGAAATTTGATAGTTGCGTACATCCTACCGTATGTAGGTTTCGAGACAACTTCAAGGGTATCAATATACAAGTATTCACAGACTTACAGCTGGGTATCTCGAATGCCGATATTCTTAACTAATTTAAGGCTTAATGACTGGACTATGAACTGAATTCCCAGAGATCATCCTATACGATTATGTTTATTCATAGAGTATGGAATGTGACATGTGGATATTTTTCTTCTGTTGTTTGTCGAAGAGAATATACTTGTTTCCGTGTAAGATATTTCAACAAGTGAATCACTAGTTTGAATTACGCAGTAACGTGAACTTTTCAGTTAGATTCTCTATTGATATAGGTTTTTCAGATTGTGGGAGCCTACATACTGGAAAATCAGAGACACCGTGACTCCTTCATAAAAATGTCTTCCAAATGATAAATCATATCTTTCACGCAATCAATTATGTATATGGAAGATGCCGGCACAATATTTGTTCTTGCTTTTTGAGATTCAACGGTAAGATATTACGTGTCAGATACGGCCTGACCTAATATTTTTGGAAATTTCATCAAGTTATATGATAGTTCATATGAAAATATTGAGAAGATACAGTTTCTTCTCGACACAAAAGTGTCAATATCCAACCAACAGCATAGATATTGATTATTTTTCCGCTTCCTGAATATATACTATCAGTTCTGTCGATTATAGATATCAAGACCTTTCAGAACACTCCAATTCAGGTCGTTTGATTTCTGATTGAGTCTTCATTCTCCATTGCATATACTGTTGAAATCACGATAGAATCTGGATAAGCATTTTCTTCCAGAACGAATTTTATCAATGACAATTCTTTAGCAAAATTTTTCTGAGACGAAATTACAGACACAATTTATTTCAAAATTAGTACCACTCATTAAATATTTCAGAAGTCAAACAACATGAATATATTTCATATTCCAATACATTCATAAAACAAAGCGGAAAAAATTCAAGATATATTGGAGTTTTTTAATTCCGGAGACGGCGTCAAATTTTAGCCTCCCAAAGGTTCAGATGAGTGTCTGTACAATTTCTTAGAGTTTTTCTATATGGAAAACTCATCCATTTCTATACTAATATAAAGTTACAAATTACAATTTTTTCAGATGGTAAAGATCCCATGTCAAATGACTAAATACTGATTACTGCTGCAAGTTCAAAATAAGATTGCACGAGTCTCTCTCAATGGATAATTTCATATACGAACTTACTGATGTCCACGAACCAGATATTGACAGATATAAAAAAATAAGTTTTTTTGACATTCAAAACAATCAATTATATCAATAATTCTAATATAAACTTATTGAAAATATGTGTGAACTGTAGAATAGCATGTATCACAGAGCCAGGGTGGGTATAAGACTAGATACATGAAACATGTGATTTATCATTTAATGAAAGAATTGTAATGAAAATGCAGATTGAAGATTTTTACAAAACCTCATGCGACATCCACAATTCGATCAAATCCAACTCCACTCATTCCCGCCTTGAGAGTTTACTTTGAAATAAGATTTGCCTTAATTAAATGCCGAGTTGAGTTCTTGGGAAACCCTGCAACCCTTAGGGAATCGAATGTAGCCCACGTAACTAATCTCCTTTATGCCCCCTCTTCTTCCCGACTGGTTATTCGCGAAACATGCAATCTGCAAAGCCACGTCTTCAACGCTTCCAGTGCAGAGTATCGTCTTCCTGTATCTAACCATTTCGCAAGTTGAGTTATTATTGAGATCTGGCGGATGTAGGAGGAATTCTCTTTGAAATATATGATTATGGAAAAGTCAGAGGGATTAACAGGTATTCCTGGAAACGAATTCTTCTTCTGATTATTCGTTCTCTTAGTCTGATGCCGGATACGAAACAAAACCCCAGAAATGATCTACGACCTTCAAACCGACTTGAACGTTTTCGATTTATTTGAGTTATATCAATAAACATCAAACTCATTATTCTCAGTTCCTAATTCTTGAATTCCTGCGTAAAAATATAGTTGAAGAATGAAGATGCCTATACAGAAAATGAAAACTGTATATTGTATATACTTTTTTATGAAATATGTAATAATTTTTTTAAGTTATCACATAGAAAGCTTCTGACGAAAACTCCCCTTTAGACAAATTTCAAATGGAACAAAAATTCCAAAACACAATAGCCAAACTGGGAATAGATAAAATAATATGGAAGTATAGAATATATTTGCTGATTACTATCATCGTTTCAATAGGTGAAACACTGAGTATTCAAATTGACGATGAACAGAGTGAATTGAAATAACTTCAATTCATGATAATATGTCTGTGATTTTCAGGTATTTTTTCTATGAATACCTGATTGGAAATCGAATATACGAACTGACTTTCAGTTTTTTCTATCAATTTGAGGTCGTTATCAATTAGAGTTCAGTAACTCAACATCTACTCTGCTCAAGTAGACTCTAGAATCAGGTATAGTGTTTGTTTCAGGGTATTTTTGTACAAAATATATACATTGCATTAAAGCGAGTTATACCATGCATGGTGAATATGGCAGTGAGAGATTTCCATAGACATCATTTCGAAGACCATAAAGTTTTATAGTTTGGGTCCTTTTCCAAAATAGAACGTTTTGTTGATAATGTTTTCATAACATGACATGTAAAAACTACATTTCTTTCAAATATCTCAATCAGTTACCCAAAAATCAATTATTTGAAGAAAAATAGATGACTTCAACACAAACACTTCGGAGAATCCATTCCTATAACAGAATTGAAAAGTACTGAAAAATTATGCGGACTCATATGCGTTGAAAATTTTGTGTATGTGTATGTATAATATTCCTACATGCTAAGATAAGATAATATAAGATTTATTCAACTACGTTACATTTCAAAAAATTGTTCGTAGCAAGTCATATGAAATATGTTAATTGTGAATATAAATTTTACAAATACACATAAATATGATGCGATATTCAAAATAATTGAAATGAAGGAATGAAAGATATATAAAATATGTATTTTGGATGTAATAATCAACCGAGTGGAATCATTGACTCAGAAATGAGTCCTTCAAGTGTTTCTTGAATTTCACAGTACTCCAGTCATCGAACCTCATATAGAATATTATAAAGATTATAGTCTAAATGATTATTTTGAGGTTTATTCAGATGAAAACGTCTTGAGCATACATTGTTTGCCTTCCTCGTATTATAATTATGCATGTCTGAATGTTTCGTCAAATAATTTGACTTCTAATGGATTTCAAGGAAGACATAAAAGAGATTCAGAGATAGAAGCGGTAAATCCTCAGTTTCTGAAATGAAGGTTGGCAATGTTCTCTATAACCCACATTAGCAACAATACTACTATAGCCCCTTCTCGGTAGCCTAAAATAATCAATTGTGTCTCTTGCGTTACCCCAGAGAACAGTTATGTATGTCATCTTCAATGTACTGCTACTTGGTATAGTTCTCAACTCACGAAGAATAAAAATAGATGCGGAAAATTCATTTCCCAAAAAATCAACATGTAAATTCTAAGACACGCCATTATCTATGAAAATTGAGGCAAACCTATGGTCAGATATTTTTTTTGCCTCTTCATGAGTTCTCATCAGGTCCGTCAAATTTTCTTCTGAATAAATAAAATCAGTATCATTAGCAGAAATAATCGAATTGTAGTTGTTCATGTATTCATCGAAGACATTGACATATATATTGAATAATTAAGGTCCTTACATCGATCCTTGAGGAACACCGTGTGTGACTCAAAGCATATTTGTACAATTTTTATGCAGTTTTATTCCGCCATTGTGAAGAAGTATTAGTGGAAAAAAAGCTTTTAGAATATCTACTACTCCAGAAAATGTGAAAATATTTCAAAGAAAAGAGAAATCAGCTACATCAAAAACTCTTCATGAAAATATGTTAATCATCTACAGACGCTTTTTTCGATATAAACTGGATACAACTGAAATCAAACTCTCCTAAATATATTTTATTCTCAAGATATCCTTATGATATCAGTTTCTAATAATACACGTCAATTTCCCAATATAAGAACTTGGATCCAAGAAATGACAACCTTAAGTGAAATAAAAGCATTCTAAACCATATCGGAGCAACCCCTGGGAATGTAGTTCAATCATTTGCCACAATATACGTTAAATGCATGCTCATCAGGAATGCTGATTCTGTTCTAGTCTAAATTGTTCAGCACCACGTCAATATTTCTGCATTTTTTCCATTATAGAAATGGAACATGTAGGCAATAATCATACAAATGCGGTGCCCATTGACATACATTAATTTCCGATTGTGATTTGTTCCGAGTCGCACAATCTATGCAGAACCAATTGTTGTTAACTAACAGACCGAATATTCGCGGATATAATCACTGTGACTGGAAAATTACAAAATTTGTTTTGGACCGTATTTTGCGAGAGGCAGTTTTTTGAATTACCAGTAAATTCCGACCAAGTTCAATTGGAATCCCAATAAACAGACCTCTATTGGTGTACTGATATTGTCTGATCTCCAGTCATATATGCGAAACTTGGAATATGGAAGTGAAATAAATAGATAATGAATAGGTGATATCACGCTTATAATGATTGATATCTGCCTGTAAACTAATATTATTAGGAGAGAATATTTGGATTTTATACGGGATTTATTGATATCTAGTTAGCCTGGCCCAATTCCATGGATGAATAAAATATTGCTTTGCCATAGCCAAAAAACAAACATATTGGAAGTGTGAGTGTAAAGCTCCACTTTGAAAAATCGAATCAGAATTGCAAATGTCTACTGGAATTTTAAAAATTGTAAAATTGAATTATCGAGCTATCACTAGTACATGTACCTAGTTCCAGAGGTTGACTGAAAACAAGATTCATGAAGAGAATATATATTTGATACCCTTGGATACCCTTGGCGATTGGGCTCCTTCATATGTGATCGTAAAAATTCAATGGCAAGCGTCGAAAGAGCTCAAGTTTTCTTCGAAAATATACAAATTGGAAAAATCAGTTTCTGAGTTTATGTGTCCATCTTTGTGAATTATTTCAGTTCATGATATTATTTCATCAAAAAAAGTTGTATTAAGCTGAGGCTTATATCTGAGGCACTGAATATCCCAACTGAATATATACATCATATAGTTCATGTTGACTAGAAATATGCAAATATGGATGCATCGTGATTGATCTGTACTCGATTTTAGAAAGATGTTGTTTTGCCAAATTACCATAGACGGATTTAGCATTCAACAACACGTGCAGATAATGAAATTGTTTTTTCTTGATGTGATTTTTGTTTGGGCAACGTACCGTGTGCTTCGTCCTTTTTACGGCCGCCATAATCGTCCTACTGAAAGAATTATTAACAATGTGGTGGATAAATTTAAGTCCGCTGGTTCAGTAATCAATCGACCAATACCCTGACGTCGATGAAACGTAAGATCTGCGGGAATCACTTTCGCTGTCTGTGAGAGTGTGCAGGAGGATCCGAAGCAGTCGATTTCGCGTCACTCGCAAAAATTTGGCCTTTTGCAGATTACAACTTGGAAAATTGTACGTCGTGATTTTGGCCTGCATCCGTACAAAATTCAACTGACCCAGGAACTGAAGGAAAACGATCATAGACAACGACGTGTGTTTGCTGAATGGGCTCTGGAGCTGACTCTGATTTCCATCGAAAAATCATCTCCAGCGATGTGGCCTATTTCTAGTTGAATAGATACGTGAACGAACAAAATTGTCAAATTTTGTATGAAACCAATTCACATGAGTCATCGGTCTATATCTCACGCACATTTTATTTTATTTAAATTTAAAAAAAGGGGGCGATTAACGAAAAACTCTATATATTATCCTAACTTATCTATTCACATTTGCCATACTCGTGGTTTTATGTTGCACATGACTCTATTCTACGGAAAATATTGCTGAAAATATTTGAGTTTTCAACTGAATTTGGTTACTGTTGAAATTCAAAAAATGTTCTCGAGCCATATCTGTAATGATAATTTTGTCTTACAATAATTGAAAAATATATAATGTGTTCGAAAAACACACTGCAATGTAAGATTTCCACAAGCGCATATCATGACGCTCGAATATGCTATCGCATAGCAAAACACGTGTTGCGGTTTTGTGAACAGTCAAGCAAAAATCTCACATTGAAGTATATTTTTTGAGTACGTTATATATGATTTTCATCAAGTATCGGTAGGGTTTTATTACATATTGCTGAATACATGGACAAATTGAGCATGTATCCACATAATTTCATAATTATGGAGCTGATTAAGTGAAATTCAGATGTGCTCAACTTCCACAAACATAAATTAATGAACCCCGTACAAAATCACGCACGGCTCAAAATGTTCGTCGAAATGCGATTCATTTCACTTGCAAATCGCTCCCCGTTTCAATCTATTCATTATTTGTAACTTTGAACTAGACATCTAAACTCTGAAACCTTTCTAGTGGGGCACGAAATCAATAGCTTTGCTTTTAGAGACTAATGTGACAACGATATATGTACAGCGGCGAAGTAATGGTTATTGCCACTGAAATATTTGGACTATTTTCCCTAACCGGATACTGTAGAGTGAAATATCTCACTTGGAGTTTGGAAGTGTATTATCCGAAATTGTCCCTATCGAATGAGGTTCTCGAAGTTTTCTTGTGGAATGTTTTGAGTAGCATATGAGGAGGAATTGGTTGTCTGAGCACGAAAAATCTTCTGAAAAACTTGAATATGTTATTTTACATTCGATTCTATATCTATGCCAGGCAAAAAGGATAATGAAATAAGTCAATGGTCTATAGTCAAATATGTCCAGATATAGTATAGATTCATAAGTGACTGAAGACTGAAATAGTACTAACTCTGCTGCTACTGATGATAGTATCAGCATAATAATCATTTAAATTATTTATATTGAATCTTACTGGAGTTTGATCCCAACACCAAACCGTTATCTTGAATACCTTGAAACGTGTTTCGATCACCAAGTGATTTCATATAAACATAGAAGCGGAGCTCCATACAATAGAACAATACTTTAAGGAAGGTCTGATCTGAGCTTTATTAAACATCAAAAATTGCTAAAATGTGTACAGTTTTCTGATTCGGAACAGTATTCCAAGCATTCGAGAAGCAGCAGTCCATTTTAACCGGCAACAAACATATCGATGCCTGGGTTTTCGTGGCATTCTGGAATCCGAATGAAATTACGAGACGAGTGTGCTGTCGTCAGCAAAGCAATTTATTGGATTCATGTTTTTTTTTCGATAAGTCGTTGATATACAATAAAAAGAGGGTTGGAGACAATATGGTTCCCTGGGGAACACCAACTTTGACGGAGAAAATATTCCAGAGATATTCATCGACGGCTACTTGCAAGGAACGTTCTTTCAGCTCGGGAGCCATACATAAGCCATAGCTTCGAAGATTGGCCAGCAAACCCTCATGCGGTCAAAGGCCTCAAAAATATCAAGCGCAACAGCTCTTGACTCTCCATATTTCTCGATTGTCTTATTCCAAAAATGGATGGCATACGATAGAAGGTCGCCTGTTTATCTTTGTTTCCGAAAGCCGTATTGATGGTCGCTCAAGATGTTGAAGCCTTTCAAATATTTAAGGATGTGGTGTGTTTTAAAATCATAATTATAAACCATATTATAATTACAAATTATAACATCAGACCAATTGTTTCTGCTGACGATTTTTGCATGATGAAATTCATATAACATTCTGATTACTTTAACCAATTCACAACAATAGTAAAAGAGGACACTCATGATCCTTGCATATGATTTTAATTTGAAGTTTTATATTCTAGGCTACTGTAACCTATATCGCCTTTATTTTTGAAATAAAAAAAAACTAGCTCTACTCGATTCAACGACTCTCTTGCTGATATTTCTTGGGACCAATTCAGTAGTTTTTTCTCTTCAGAAATTCAACTGTATTGTGAATAAGTTAATTGATAAAAACGCACACCCCAACTTCAACCAGATAAATTATCTCGAGAAAAATATCTGGTCGAGGCCGGAATCGA
>WOGR01005894.1:0-13470 GCA_015342045.1 Leptinotarsa lineolata | reverse complement strand
TTGTGAAAGTGATGGAAGGTCTTACGTTGTTGATGTGCTTCAGGAAGGCGTCTAGTTCGGTATTTCCATGGTTCCATATTATGAAGGTGTCGTCAACGTATCTCAACCAGACGTGTGGTTTTTTGTAGGCTTCTTCAATTGTCAGAGATTCAAACCACTCCATATATATGTTGGCTATAACTGGTGAAATGGCGATCCCTTTGGCAGTCCCTCATCTTGTGTTGAGAATTCGTTCTTCAATTGGAAGTAGCAGTTCCGTACACAGCACCCTAGTAATTCCATAATTGCTTCTATAGGTGGGTTTGTTCTATCCTCCAAATCCTCGTTTTTAGATAGCTTCCTCTGTATGATCTGGAGTGCTTCTTCGACCGGAACGTTGAGTGTAGAGGCTTTCCACGTCGAAAGTGATTAGTTGGTCGTGCCCTGTGACTTCATTTGCCCCAGTAGTTTGACAAAATGTTTCGAATTCTTAACAAACGATGATATTTTTTTTGTGAGGGTTGTATTATTGGAAGTAAAAATCTAGACAAGTTTCTAGTAGCCGATCTGATGGAGCTGATGATGGGTCTGAGCGGAACATTTCTCTTGTGGATTTTGGGTAGTCCATACAAGTGAGGGGGCTTAGATATTAGACAATGGGAGTCCGAACTGATAAAATTCACCATGAAACATTGTCATTCACCTTCAATCAATATATTATGTTCATTCAAGTTGGACTGTCCTCTCAAACAACGACAATTTTGCATATGGACCTTCCCACTTAGAAATGAAATACTAAATTTAGTATCCTAAGTTAGTCAACTGTATTTTTGAATTCATCATTTCTCTTGAACTTTCTCGCTCTGGAAAACTCTGCTCAATGGTTATTCGAAGCACCCGCATCATTTTCACTAAATTTATGTCATGGTCCAAATGGATGGATATAATGAAGGTGGTCATTTCTTACAAAAAACTTATAGAATATGGTATTTTATTTCTGTGTTTTTTTCACGAAAACTATGATGATTCTTTTCAGAAGCAAGTTGTAATAATTTAAATACATGTAACTCAATTCAATACATCAACATTTCTTGGAAAAAAATACGAAATTTAGTGCTGATTAAAACAATATCTCATTTGTTTGAAGATTCAAAGTAATGCAGGTTTCTCCAAGATAGTGTGCTCTCATTCCGAATTTCAAAATGAAGCAGGCTCACGTTTGCCAAAAATTATCTGATCTGGAAATAATTTCGGTCTAATTTGTTTAGGCTTCTTTCCTTCCTATTTATGAGCAGCAAAGACTTCTGAATTCCTCTTATTGACGTTTGCTATAAAACCAAAAACAGAAATGTCTGAGGAGCATGAAGGATATGAAGAGCACTATTCGATTAGAGTATAATTTTGACCATCAAGAATTCATTACCATACACAGTGCATACTTTGACATAATCCTGAACAAACCAAGAAAATATCCTACATTTGTGATGTCAACCAAGAAGATCCCACACTTAATATACGCCATACCCACGGCCACAGTAACATGAATTTCATACAGACAATTACTTCAGATTATGAAACTTTTTCAATACAACAATATCAAGAAAATATTATTGTTTAGAGAATTGCTTGAAAGAATCGTAATTGATCGATTTTTATGATTTTACGGACGGAACAATCAAATTCAACACAACATAAGCAATTTGTATTAGGGACAACGAAAAAACTCACAAAATTGAGCTCAGAGATTTTCTGGAAATCGTGGAATTTTCACAAATATACTGGAAATGGAAGTTTAACAAACCCACTTAAAAAATCAATAAAAATGTTCTTGGGGCTTTTACCATACCTTTTTTTGTAACAAGGAACTAGGTTATGTAACCCATGTTATAATAATTTTCTTACCAAAATTGACTTCCTCACCTCCTTCAGTTCTGAACATAAAAAATGGAAGTATAGAAAATTTCAGGAACAGTTCATTAATTGGCGAAGGTGCCAGTACGCACAATTTTTCAGTTACTATGTAGCAAAAATATTTCAGTCCGTTTCTTTGATTTGATTCTTGGCTTCGTTGAGGAAGTGAGTTTTATATTCCCCTTTCCATGAAGAATTGCATATTGTATTGTTCTATGTCGTAACTTGGAGTCGTATCCACAAATCTATTCCGAGAAAGGCAGGAGAGGAAACATCAAACCGACTATTATTTTTTTATGGTGAAATTTATGTGTTTCAATATCAGAAATCTCAAAAATTCAGTGCATAGGTACTTTGAATGAAAACAATTTTGTAGTATGATGAGACATTTTAACTGGAATACAAATATCATAGTCTGCATAGAGTTCGCTGTTGGAATCATAAAAATGATTTATGAGGCTCGGTTACGATGACTGCCCATTTAGTAGGATGGTGAAATATTGTATGAAGACATGAAAAGGTCATTTACAGATACTTGTCACAGACCATGTTGGGGAGAAATGCAGAGAATTGAGGGTGCTTTATTGTTCTTGGATCTTTATGACACGTGCGTTGAATTTGAGTGACCTCTCATCAACTTTCACGTTGAAATAAAACTGAATGAATCTGCAGAATAACCAAACAGTTATCACAGAAATGAGTTGTTTCAGGTTGGAGAGAATCGTTTGAAAAAACAATTGCTAGAATAAAATTTTTACTTAAAAAATATGGCTTGTTGAATTCATCTATAAGCTCGTTTACTTCGTAGAATAAATGTGTAGTTGGCTTCAAATGAAAATATCAATACATATTGTTACGATGCAAAAAAACTGAAAGTCTTCTCCTCAATTTAATATCACCATCCAATGTCAGTACATGTTTCGAACCTATATAGGTTCATCATCCGTTGAAAAATTCTACAATAAAAGAAAAAACATAATATATGATAATACCATAACGTATAAAATAACTTACGTGGGGAAGAAAAATTATTTTATTTTAATACGAAGAAAAGAATAGTATTCTGTTGCTGATGAATAATTGGTCACGTAATAATAATGAAAATGAAATTATCTGTTTATATTTGTAAATGGTAGAATGAAGGAATTTTTAAGACATCATAACTAGTATTGGATGGAGAATGGGAGACTTAGAGCTTTTGTACCTTCTCATTACCTCCAATATCAAAACACAACATATGAATGCAATTATAGTAGACGATACGAGCTGAACTGAATGAGAGATGACAATTTACTGTCGAAAATATATAGGAAATGATGTCAAGATGGCATGGAACAGTGACAATGAAACTGTAAATACATAACACAACACAAGACGGAACCACCATCTACATCTCAACTCGTGTTCTGGGTAAACAGATCACATACCATTTGTGCATGTTAACTAGTTACACTGAAAGAGTATAGTTTATGGAAGATCAAGACAAAAGAAATTTAGTCAAGAATGAGGGAATTGAAAAACTTTTTGCAATCGAAAATTTCAAGTAATTGATTATTATAGTATACTCGAATATATACTATTCACGAAGAAGCTTTTTCATCAGAAATTTTCATTCAATATCGTCAAATTGAATGAAAGTAATTCTTACTCTCTTTATGTACCACAGTTTATTCTTAGAAAGTGCACCAAATATCCTAAATGTGTTGATATCACAAATCAATAATATTTTCAATGAGGTTTTCCCACAACGTAAATTTTCCAAAAAGTTAGATTTTTATTTCCAACTTACATGGGAGTTCCCACCTACCGGGTGTCATCGAATCTATGAGACAAGTCATAACGTCTCGACTATTGAGTCTATCAAAATGAGATATGATATAGTACAATGGTATGTGAAAAGGAAAGTTTTGACATATTTTCTACTTTCCGGTAACTTCCGATTTCACCAGAAATCTGGTTCTGAATTTTCAAATAAAACACCCTGTAGATTGTAACATTTTTTGATTTCTGAGACAATTCTGGATCAGTATGTGACATTTTCGAAAATTTTCTCGCCTATCTGATTTTTATATATTTTTTGCAATATCCTAATTTCCTAAAAATTTCACCTAACCCCTGTTAACTAAACTTGAAACAATTTTGGACCAATTATTTTGTTTCCAACGATACCAGCTCAGTCATTGACGCCAAACATTTTTTGAAAATAGCTCTCTCTCATTGCATGTTGCTTTTGTTGGGTCCAGTACCGAGAATTGTACTTACTGAACAAGCCATTATTTGTAAACCGTGATTCGTCGGAAAATAGAATGGAATTGATAAAATTTGGGTTAGCTTTATGCTTTCAAAGCAACCAATCACAAAACAATTCTTGTCTATCGCCATCGCATCCTCAGCATACAGATGTTGGTGTAACTGATGCTCCATATTCGTGCTTTTTCAGTATTTTTTATGCTGATTCGTGACTTATCTGCATTTCTCGATTAATTTATCACGAAGAAACCGTTTTGTCAACCTCAACCATAGCAAAAACGTTAATATCAGTTTCTTCATTTATAATAAACCTCTGTTCTGCCTCTACATTTTGCTCTCGCCTGAAACGATTCCTAACATACGGAAAATACTGATGGGATGGATGTTGCGATTGGGATATCTCTAAGCATGCAACTCAACAGCATTCCTTTAATTCCTGTTGCATTTTTCAAACAATAACAACTTATCCACTTTTCCACTTTGAGTATACATTATTTTGAAGGAAAATTAAACTGAAATTTAACAAAAATAAGGAAACTTCCA
Organism: Leptinotarsa lineolata; assembly: GCA_015342045.1. Lineage (NCBI taxonomy): Eukaryota > Metazoa > Arthropoda > Insecta > Coleoptera > Chrysomelidae > Leptinotarsa > Leptinotarsa lineolata. Next base: position 8,787 of record WOGR01005894.1, on the reverse strand, counting down.
CCTTCTGCTCATGAAGCTTATATCACTGTTATAACAAAATAGTATGGATCATGCCTACCCATGGCACATTTAACGAAAGTTAATGAATCATTTTCAAGTATCATCTGCGGTAATATTCAATTCATGTTTTCATTTGTAATAAAATCTCAAATGAATAAGTATCGTTAGATTATTCAAAAATCCTTTTTTCGGAAAGTGGGCGCCATTTGAAAAATAGTAGTTAGACTCGAAAATGAAATTTTGCCAACTTGTCTTATTCATATCTAACATACTAGTCACTGAAACTCCGCGATTGTAACTTTCTGATATCACCTGACGTCTTTAGATTAGTTTACGTCCAATTATGGCCACCTAGATGCAAATGTGACATCGAAAATGTCACACACTGATCCAGAATTGTCTCAGAAATCCAAAAATGTTACAATATACATTCAAAAATTTATAACTGTGACCGGAAAGTAAATAATGTGTGAAAGCTCCCCTCACCATGTACCATTTATCTATACCAAATCTCATTTTGATACAACAAATAGTCTAGAAGTTATGACTTGTCTAATAGATTCTTTGAAACCCTGTCAATGCAATTTTTGCTCCAAAACTTTTAAAAATTCTACGTTGTTGGAAGTTCACCATAATATTGGATCTGACGATGTTATCTTATCATTTCTCAATGATGATTTCCTAAAAAACGAAGAATATCCGCTTCACATGAAATTTGCCACCTTAAAGAAAAAATGTCACATCATTGAAACTATACCGTAGGCTGCTTGACTGAATTCCGCCTTTGGTCTTGCAACTAGTATTGACGAAGATCTGAAACGGACTCTTGGACGAATCTTTTGATGTTCACCTACCAAACTGATGACAAAAACCTCACATCATCATTAATCAGTTTGATCAAAAATGGAATCACTTTTTTTTCAAGGACGAAACACAAGCACTGAAGGAAAATCCCTAAGGCCTTCTGAGAGCGGTGCCTGTGCGGAAATAGCAATTCACATTGGATTTGAATCACTGTAGATTGAACCTATTTGGAAAAACGTTTTCAAGAAGTCCATTTCACGTTAACGCATTTCTCCGAATGGAAGAGTTTTTGAACAGTGATGTTCAAGATGTAATGAGTTGAACCTGGAAACGACGAGCAGCTAGAGCCCGTCGCGTATTTCTGATATGTACCGCTCTTGGTGGAATCAAATTACTTATACCTCCTAGGCCTTTTCTCCATATTTCGGCAAGAAAAACTCTTCAAGTCCTGAATCATTTTCAGTGGAGAGGATTTTGAATAAAGTTTTAAATGGAGATTCATCTAGAGCTGTCAGAACTTAATTACCCGATGTCACGTTAGCTGGGTTTGATGAGAAAACATTTTTAAAATTGAAATTGAAACATACGTCGAATCAACTTCAAGTAAATTTTCCGGTAGATACCGAATCCATCACTTCGATGATTTCATCTGAAGAGAATATTCGTCAAGCGATAAATTCGTTTCTAACTAGTTCGTCTAGTGTATCACATTTGATGAGCCCCTCAATATTCGAAATTTGATGAGTGACACTTCTGGATCGGTGAAGGTGAAACTTTAACCGCCACTCACTAACTTTGGAATTTTATTATGTCTGGTTCTATAAATCCAAGCATTTGCCCCATATTACATGGAACTGCACTTTGTGGTGTCAACGGAAAAATATGGCTATATGATTGTTTTCGGTCGTCTTGCTGCAACTGGAAAACTTAAAAGAGAATTGGTTAGTTTGCGAAGTAGTAGCGGCCAGACGATTCATAAATCATCAAGTGAGTTATTCCAAAAAGTTTTTCTGAAGGTGGATTTCAATGTTGATGAAAGTTAAACAAATTAATCCCAAGTTATTTACTTTCATTTATCGTTGCTATTATGAACCTTCATACTTGTCTTTTGGTGATAACATCATAATGCCAGGAACAGCATATGGTTGATCCCCAATTGAGTTCCATAATGTTCATGAAGAATTGAGGAGTGGTCTGTTAAATTATAAGAGACGCCAAGTTTAAAGAAACCAAAGTTCTGAATTGGTAACCAAATGCCTTTTCAATATTTCAATCGGTAAAATCTATAGTATCTATAGCATCTAAAGTAGTTCAAATTTCACTGGCCACCGAGTGGGGGGGATTGCACGAAGGCACTTTTCACTTGTGGTAAAAATACAATTCTGACGATACCCAAAGCAGGAGTAGTTCACTAATAGCGAGAAAAACTATGTTGTCAGCGCTACAGTTAATGGTCAACTCATCTCTCCTAGGGACGTACACCCTCGAATCTGAAGTGCTAAGAGGGTACAGGCTGAAAAAACTTGGGTAAGAGTAGAATATAAAATAAATGAGAGATGATAATGACTAATATCAATCCTATAGTTGTGGATTCAACAAACAACAAAAAGTAACTTGAGGAAAAATGTTATTTGAAGAGAACAAATTCTTAAGAAACAATAAACATAAAATCAACTGGTGACGAACTAGCATGACATTGAATCAACAGAAGGAAAGACGTTACTGTGTTCCTTAAATCGAAAAAGCTGCGTCAACTACAGCAACCGCCAGTGAACAATTATTCGGAGGTGAAACAATGTTTATCTGAGAGTAGCGGAGTAGCCAATCAGAATCGGGCCCGAAGATATTCTCCCACTAATCGGACCAAGTGAGTGTTCAAACTTCTGTGGACTCCCTGCTTTAATACAATTGCGACCAATGCTATGAAATGACTGATATAGAGAAAATAATGAAGATAGTAAAAATCCCAAATTATCTGATTGAAGTTTGGAATATGTTCTATTTAAAATCTGTTTCACATGAAGAATATGAAAATGAAATTTGATTCAACATTAAATAGACGCTTGTGCTTCACAAATTCTTCTGATCTATACAGATTTTGGGTTATAACCGTCTACCGTAGTTGTAGAGTATTCAAATAGAAGAGTTTTACGAGAATTGAAAGATCTGCCACCAACATTTCCACGGACTGCATTGCACCAGAACTTTTGAAGAAAATATATAAGAAAATAATTACCATAAACAAAGCAGAAAAAAGTTTCTGCTCTATTTGGTCGAATCAATGTTTCCTTCTCACGATCGACAACCCTCAGAAATCGAAACTCGTGGAATCCAAGGATTAACTAGGTCTTACCTTTCAACGTGCGATTTCTAGTTCATTTGATAATTATCAAATCTGTCAAGTTTGACGACACTTTGCATGAAAACTCTTTGATCATATTCTGATTTTGAAAGTTCGAGTGGCAGAGTATATATTTTCATTATCTCTTCAAATAAGGAAGATACATCGAAAACAATCAAATTTTTGGTTTTCTCGTATACTCGTATTTTCGGAACTGAAAGTAATACCCGGAAATAGACAACTTTCTGTCTGCAATTCAAGTAACTCTCTATCTCTCACCTTTTACGACATTGTAATGCATAGACTTGTATTTGAATAGCACTGTATACCATATACATGAAATAAGTACATATGGTATATGGTACATATACATGAAAGTACATATGGTATATGGTACATATACATGAAATAAGTACAACAGGATAAAATGAACACTGCTGTTATTTAACTTCTAAAATCTTGATACGTCAAAATATGCAAACTGCAAACACGTGTCCCTGACTCATTAGCTATTATGTTATATCCAAGTGCAAGGTTGGGCAACAATTGGTTGTAGGAGACAACACAAATTCACGAAGTCATCAACAAAAGCCAACCGCATTTCGTGGTTTCGGTCAGATCGCCTCACTACGGAGGCAGCTTCAGCTTTCTGTGTGACGTCTGAGTCCAGTATATGAAACAAAAGATGGTTCAGGGAATGTATTCGATATAAATGACAATAGGGCCATACTGTAATGATGACAGATAATTGAGTTAGAAACATGTGTCAATACTTGTCTACGGTTTGTCTAATTTTGGAGTGCTATGTCCATGAATTTTCCATATTTTTGATTTTAATCAAATACACTCCTTGAACTATAATGTGCATCATATACTAGACTCGGACATCACGCATGTAGCTAAAACCCCTACCATGGCGACTTTAGTGTTGCCCAATCTTTCACTTCGCTATACCGTACTGATGACAGGTGATGAGCCAAAAATACGTGGTCGAGATATCAAATGATATAAAAAAACAAATATTTCTAAAAATCTGCCGGTTCTGAGAACTTCAGACGAAAAGACTTCGTTGATTCGACCAAAAGGAGCAGGAAATGTTTTCTTCTCTGTTTATGATAATTATTTTCCTATACATTTTTTCCAACAATTCTGTTGCAATGCAGTCCGTGGAAATGTTGGTGGAAGATCTTTCAATTCTTGTGAAACTCTTTCATTCGAATACTCGAAAATCCTGAACTACGGTAGACGATTATAATCCAAAAGCTATACAGATCAGAAGAATTTGTAAAGCTCTAGCGTCTATTTAATGTTGTATCAAATTTTATTTCCATATTTTGATTTTTTTGGAAGATTCCTACATTTTTTTTGTATCAAGATGAAGTAGTAGAAAGCCACTTTTTTTTCCCAAAAATTAATCACTTCTGAAAATATAACCCCTTCAATTGAAAACAACATTTCTCTTGGCTAGGATTTGATCAAATAAGTGAATGAATATCATTACGATGTCATCAATGACATAAGTAGATCAAACTTATTCCGTGACATAAAAAATCGTAATTCATGAATGAATTTTTTTTCTGATAATATTATTCAGATTGGTACTGAAGAGCCCTTAGGCAAGTGTCTTATGGCGAAACACCGGTGTCAATTTTTTTACCTTTTCATTTAGTATATATTATGTAGAAATTCTGTGAATGATATCTGTTTTGAATCTATAACGAATGTTTGGAATACAAACTGAGTAGAAAAAAGTGTTTTTTGTATAATTCAGTGTTCTTATAAAAGTATTTGGTTCGAAAGAATTTTTTCTTTCGTGTAATTCAATGCTCATACGGAAGTAGCTGTTTCATAAGGAGTTTTTCTTTCATTTTTTGTCTGGAAGTTACTTCTTTGCATGATCTACACATCTATGTTCAGAGTTACCCCTTTTGAAAATGATTGCTTCATTTCTTTGGAAGATTCTCACATTTTTTTGTATCAAGATGGAGTAGTAGAAAGCCAAAAACCTTCTTTCTCAAAAATTAATCACTCGTAGAAATATAACCCCTTCAATTAATTCATTTTCTTTCATATTTATTCGAAGGCACAAGGTGTTCAGGAAAAGTAAGGGGTGAAAAAGAAAAAGGAAAAAAGAAATCCTCAAAATTTTGTCAAGTGATCACTGATGATTTCATTACTCATTCAAATATTGCAGTCAACTCATTGAACATGATTTACATTTACAGTTCTCAACTGAAAGTGACAAGTGACAAAAATTTTTAATTAAACATGGATACAAATTCATGGAATAGGTGTCACATCCCAAGAATTATATAGAATAATTCGAAATCCCTCATTCAGAATATTGAATGAAATATGTTATTGAAAGCCCGAACTAGAGGCGTCAGAAATACCAGCAAGCTTGGTTATATTTCATATTTATCGGCGCTATTTTGTGGATGTCTGTTTCGGATATCACATTCAGCGTGACAATTTATCAGCGCAGCAAAGATGAATTTATTTTTTCCGGAGGACAGAAAAACAAAATAAAAATGACGAGAACAAACTGTCAATCCATTCATTTTATCTCCAGCACATTGATAAATCTTGTTCAAAGAGAACGGGAGTTATTTTTTGAACTTATTTACAACCATAATAGTCTATAATGATGAACAAACTCAATATATGACACAGTATATGGTTCAATTTGAAACAATTCTTTCGCTATAAGTCAAAACTGGCGTAATGATCTAGAAAATTACATAGGTATGTACTCACCAGTTCGCACATATGATCAAACAGAAATAATTTGTAAGCATTAAGCATCTCATACTGATAAGTAGGTTTTGTTGTACCATTGAGATTACAATTATAAAGTGTACTGAATAAAGCCATACGATTTTGAGAGTTGATCTGATCACGCAAATTTGGTACTATCTCTTCAATTTTCATTACATTTTTGAAATGGCAATTCAACATGCAGCTGAACTTACATAGTAGATAAATTCATTTTACTATTGACAAACCAAAAAAATATCTCTGAAGTGAGGTTGGTTGCGTAACAGGATCAATTTTTTCTTAAGGAAATAATTGTTTGCTTGACGACGTTTCGCATTTATTTGAATTCTTCGAATTTCTTCCGTTTCATGTCGTTTTGTGTTGGTGTTGTCTCAAAGTTGTTGCAATGTTTTTTATTTTTTCAAACGTATCTAATATGTTTGATGGTTTTTAAAATACTAATATGAACACTAAAAAACTACTTTTCGAGCCTTGAAGTAGAATTTGATCAAATTCGAAATGTCGGCAATAAAACAATTGTTTCTTTAGGAGAAAATTGATCCTGTTACCAACCAATCAAAAACTATTGGATCACTAAATTATTAGTTAACCAAGAAAATAGCTTTGACATACTCATCTTTGGCTACGAAAGTGTAAATCCTTCGATAATATTGATTTTCATGTAATTTTCAGTATTTTCAATCCTAAAGTTGAAAACTTCAATTCTTGCAGTGAGAAAAAATTTGAGCAATTCGAACCATCTTTGATTATGATGGTCCTTTCTGAGAGTTGCACAGAAATCAATAAATGTCGTCGTGAAATTAACCCTTTAACTCGCAAGTTGTTCGGTATTCGAAATTTTCCACAAGTAGACTCTGACCTCTTTTTGCTCTATCGATGATCATTGACAAGAAATACTGGATGTACTTGTTAAACACGGACAATATTTTGAAAAACATAATAGAACTGACCGATACTTGATAAAAATCCATTATGACGTAATGAAAAAAACACTTTAGTGTAAGGCGTATTGTGACTCCTGAAGATGCTATTGTATAGCGAAATACGAAACACGCGGATTTGTGAACTGTCAAGTGGAAATTTCACACTAAAATGTTTTCTCAAATACATTAATATTCTGAAAATCAATAGTTTCTGAGTTTCATCCCAGTTTCTGAAAATGTTCAGTACTATCTACGTTCTATCTTACATACAATTGAACATGTAATACCTATGAAAATCATATTTTTGTAAATACGGGAGAATCAATATTGTTGAGCGAACGTTGGCTAGAAAGTGACAAAACAGTCTTCATGAATAGTTATACATTTCTGTCGGAATATTGCAGATCAACTTCATCCAATGGAGGAACAATGATACTAGCCAAAAACTTCGTTAGACAAGAGTTGTGATTTGAAAAGTTTGACCAACTCAATCATTTGCAACAAGAGGAATCATTTGAGTTCTCCATAGTGTATTTAAATAAAAATGAATATTTATATATTATGTAGGTATCTATCGGTCACCCATAATAGATGTAAGTACTTTTCTTATTCAACTACAATTTTTGCTGAATGAACTGTCCCTCAAATCGACTATTATACTCACAGGTGACTTCAACATAAACTTTATAGATACAAATTCTATTTCTATTCAAACTTATTAGGTTTATTCAATCTACAGATACATGTAGAAAGTCCTACTCGTCTAACTCTGCAAGGCAATTTCACAACTGATTATATATGTATCAACCTGGATGACAAATTCATTACGTTCATGACGTGTTATGTGGCCTCTCCAGGATTGTCTAATCATGAAGCTATACATTTGACTACTAACATCAATCAAGAAGTCTTCCAAATATAAATATGGAAGGTTATACAGTTCGTCAAACTACGGTGGGTTCCACCAGATTTGCCAAAATACTGATTGGAATCATATCCTAGAAACAAATAACTTTTTGATACCTTCTACATTCTTGTTAATATATTTGAGAAATCATTTCCATATCAGAAAATCAAAATAGAGCAAAAGAAGCAACGGCTTACTAAAGGACTAAAAATTTCCTATAGAAATTTGCAATTCCTAAACTATATAAGTAAATTTAATAACGATGAGTCGTTGCTTGAATATATTGAACAATACTGTAGAATATAGGAAAATTCTCGAATATGCTAAAAGTAACTCTCATGAGAAAAGAATTGCTAAAGCTAATTACAAGTCCAAAGAAACCTGGTCGAATATAAATGAACTAAGAGAAAAGGAAAGTGCTTCTCAGATGAATATTCCAGTATCTACAGATGATCTAAGCCAATTTTCCTGTACCATAGCTGAAAAATTGACAAATAATATCGTAATTCCATATGATCCTCTCATAAACTTAAAAAACATATAAGTCAACGATGAATTTACTTTGCAACTTATGTCAGTAAATTGACAGAAATGATAAAAATCATTGAGAATAAAAAAGCGTCTGGAATTGATCAAATAACTATGAATATGATTGATAATCTTCCTATAGTGACTTTAACTGTTTCAGCAATAATTGTAAATAACTCCTTCGAAGCTGGTTATTTTCCTAGCTTTCTCAAAACATCTAAAGTTATTTCGCTATGCAAGGGAGTAAATCAGGACGAAATCTCGAACTATCTTCCAATTTGTCTTATTCCCTCATAGGCGGGACTAATTGAAAAAATTGTAAAAAATCGTTTGACTGATTTCTTGATCTCACATAATATAATGAAAATAAATTGAAGGGGTTATAACGATTTGAATACAAATTGAGTAGAAAAAAGTATTTTTTGTATAATTCAGTGTTCATATAAAAGTATTTGTTTCGAAAGAATTTTTTCTTTCGTGTAATTCAATGTTTATATGAAAGTAGC
>WOGR01005893.1:0-13470 GCA_015342045.1 Leptinotarsa lineolata | reverse complement strand
ATAGGTGAATCTACATTTTCCTGATGTATGATACCATTTCTTTCTTCACTTTGTCAAGTTTCCGTTTCTTAAAGCAAGTGAATCAAATGATTTGTATTGAATTGTGCATAAAAACAAAATGGGGTGTAAAAAAGTTTGCAAAGTGTTAACAATGGCCTATAGTCAGTCTGATATGAGTAAAACAAGAGTTTGCGACTGCTATAAGCATTTCTAAGATGGTCGTGAAGATATTGAATATTCCTGACGTCTCAGATTATATCAACAACCGTGAAACATTGAGAAAGCGAAAGAAATGATTACGAACTATCGTCGAATCAGAATAAGAGAAGTTACTGATGATGTTAGCATATCGATTGATTCATGGCGAAACATTTTTTTCGAATGGTTTGGTTATGAAAAACGATGCAGAATAACTGTAACAGGTTACGAAACATGGGTTTACGGATATGACATCAAAATTAAGGCTCAACCCTATCAGTCAAGGCATTCGTGCTCATCACGACTGAAATAGGCTTGAAAGTGCGCAAACATGAAGGTTATGCTCGTTATGTTTTTTGATTTCAATAGAATAGTGCATAATGAATTCTTGCCACAAAGTCAGTCAATAAGGAGTTCTACCTGAAAGTTGAACGCCATTTGCGTGTAGCAATGCGAAAAAACTCCAGGAGTCGTATCAAAACAATTAATTACTTCCACACCACGATAATGCTCCTGCTCACAGTTCATTGCACATTCGTGAATTTTTGACCGACAATATTATAACGATTCCCAAGCCTACAAGGTTCCACGGGACTCTTTCCTATTTTTCAAAATGAATATAATTTTGAAGGGTCGTCATTTCACAAGCATAGATTGCATTGAATGCGTATCACTCGAAGAGCTGAAGGCTATCTCAAAGAACCGGTGTGAAGGCAGCCATGGGTTTCAACCACGAATTGGGGAAATTTACCATTAATGGAAAGGAATGCGCTAAGCCACCATTGGTCGTAAAAATTCATAGCTAGCCATGACAATTTATCTTTTAGATTAATAATTTCATGGCCAGCCATGGAAATTTTCACATGAAACAATAGTTTTCAACGTTTTGGAAAATACCATTACAGTTCTTGGTTTTGTCGTGAAAAAATCATATGTTTCGAAAAATTAGTGCCGACGTGAATATTCCCACATATAACGAAGGTATTCGGCGTATTCTATGATATCTTCATGGTCCTTGATTTTGTCGCCAAAAAATACTCCCCTTGCAACTCCTTCCATCATTTTGATTGAAAAAATCATATCTTCTGGAAAATTTGTCCTGCCGGAAATATTTTCACACAAAACAAAGGAATTTGGCGTATTCTATGATACTAATATGATCCCCGATTTTGTCGCGTGAAAATACACCCCCAGCAACCCCTTTCATCATTTTGATTGAAATAATCATATCTTTTGAAAAATTAGTGCTGCTGAGAATATTTCCACTTGAAACGATACTATTGATAGTAACCGATTTTGTCGCGGGAAAATACATCCCCTGCAACCCCTTCCATCATTTTGATTGAAAGAATCATATCCTTTGAAAAATTTGTGCTTTTAACATAAAACGTAGGTATTTGGCGTATTCTATGATACCTGTATGATCCTCGATTTTGTCGCGTAAAAATACACCTCCAGCAACCACTTCCATCATTTTCATTGAAAAAATCATATCTTTTGAAAAATTAGTGCTGCCAAGAATATTTCCGCTACATTACTGAACAAGGATACCACATCTAAACTGGCTAGAAAGTAATTTGGTGGTAAATTAGTATTTTTGAATTTACTTGCTACATAAAAGTTTCGTTGTATTTGATCTATAGTTTTGCTCAAATTTTGTCCCGCAAATTGCTAGCAAACTGAATATTCACTTAATTGAGCAATTTTTGTGGAAATATCTATTGAATACCTACTTCTATGAGCATTTCTTGCGAAAAACTTTCCCAAAGTTAGTCACATAGTCTGCTTCAATGAAAGTTCATTTTTGTCAAAAAAATTACTATAATTTTTATTTCACTTTGTACTGTTCAATATAATGAAAATTAAATTCAACTTTCATTGTTGTTGAAAGTTACAACAGAACTCGTTCTACTTGTATGAAATGAATTCAACAAATTTTATGGGTTTTTTGTTCACAGTAACTCAAGAGATTCATCTTGGCCCAAAAATGGAATTAAATCGTGAACATTTTTGGGCGATTATTTTCTACAATTTTCGACGTGGATTAACTCAGCAACAATGCATGGATGAACTTGGTTAAATTTTTGGCGATGGAGCTCCATCAAGGATGGTATGGTGAATTCAATCGTGGTCGTAGTTTACTCCAAGACGAATTTCGTGAAAGTCGACCAAAATCAGTTGTTGTTTCGAAAACCATTGATGCTGTGCCCAAACTGATATTGCAAGATCGTCATGTGACCTATCGTGAGATTGAGACAACCTTGGGCATTAGTGGGATTACCATACATTCAATATTGCATGAACATTTGAGTGTCAAAAAATTTGTTCGCGTTGGATCCCACACAATTTGTCAATCGCTCAAAAAAAACTCGTATCGATTGGCCGAAGTAAATGCTCAAAAAATACGATCGCGGTGCTTCGAAACACGTCTATGACATCGTGATAGGTGATGAATCGTGAATTTACGCGTATGAGCCCGAAAGTAAACAGCAGTCGACTGTATGGGTTTTTCAAGATGAGCCAAATCCAACAAAAGTTGTTCACACACGAAGCACTTTCAAGCAAATGGTCGCCTGTTTTTTCGGAAAAACTGGACATGTCGCAACAATTCTACTAGAACAACGCAGAACAGTCAATTCTGAGTGGTACACAACCATTTGTTTGCCAGTTGTCTTCCAAGAAATCAGAAAAACCAACCGCCGAAAACGGATCACTCTTCACCACGATCATGCGAGCTCTCACACATCGGCTCAAACAACTACATTTTTGAGCACCCAAAACATCGATTTGATGAGTCATCCGCCGTCTAGTCTTGACTTGGCACCAAATGACATCTTTTTATTTCCGTACGTAAAAAACAAACTGAGAGGTCAACCTTTTTGACACCTGAAGAAGCGGTTGCTGCATTCAGAATGCATGTTTTGAGAGATACCTTAATAAGAGTGGCAAAAGTGCTTCGATAATTGCTTCAAACGCATGCAAAAATGTATAAAGCTTCATGTGGAATATTTTGAAAAACAATAAAGTGATTTTCGCCACTTTGTTTCCGAAAGCACTTCTGTTTGTGGGTCTGACTAGAAATTGTAACTGTTTGCTTCTTTTCCTTTTCTATTGGTGTTATGTACGTTGGCATTGTATCAGTTTGGAAATACTTCTTTCAGTAGATTCATTTGTTCTGCTGATAAGTTCTTTTTTCAGTTATTTATTTTTATTTTTTGCTTTTTTTAATTTGTTTGAGTGACTTCAATAAAACAGTTCATTGTTTTTGAGAACATTTTCCGTATGAGCATCTTTTATCTCATTACTCTCTTCCAGCTCACATATCATATCTTTTCAATATCTTGAGATTATCTGCGATATCGAAACAAATGATTTGAAGGTTACACTATAGGAAATCTTCAAAGCATTGTATGTAGGTAAAGAACGACATATGTTGTTCTAATACCGCAACCATGTTCAAAAAGTCACTGATATAATCAACATTGAAAAGAAATTCAAACCTTTTTACACTTCCTTTTTTTACATAAAAAAGTCGTGATTATGAGGCACTGTTTGGAACCTTTGGTGTAGTAATGAATATTACTGGAGTTCTATCCAAGTCATCATATTCAAGAGGAAGTTTAATCTTCCTCTTGAAGATGATGACTTGGTGATTAAAACACCTGTCGAGGTGTTAAAAATAACGGCTTGGTTTTGGGAAAGAACTCCAGTAGTATTCCAGTCGTGATAAGTTTAATTTCATAATGAATCGATGATTATGCTAGCATCGTTGATTAGATATCATTTGTGTATTTTACTGTTATATTCCTTATCGAATAGGCCTCAATATGATCGAGTTTCTCACTTTACAATATAAACACTTTGAATAATTGCTATCTAGCACCTTTGCTAGATTTATCTAAATGAACAGTAATCCGATTTGAGATTTTTTTGTGGTCGACTATGTAGACTAACTTGCGGTTAAATATTAAAGAAATCTGTCATGAAAACAATACTCTATATCTTTGTAGAATGATTACGGGACCGTGATTGGACGGTAATTTTCCATCTGAGAGGTACTACCTATTTGTGAATGAGCATCACCTTTCCTTTTTCAACATTTGAGGGTAAAAATCCATCACAAAATTCGCACACAATCTCCATGAAAACCGTGAACGCTGAAGACGAAAGGAGATGAAATGGGTATTTACTTATATATAGGTACATATATGAACTTTCTCTAGAACATCTATTCACTGATAACTTTGTCATCAGATTTAGGTACGGTAGCATGAGATTTTTTATTGCCCAATTCTCGTGAATCGATAATGTCTTTCTTCATAAATTAATAAATCCAGAATATTTTTTCCTACGGTTTTAAAAATCGACCATTGGATAGTGAATATTATGAGGTCGTTATTCGAAAGTAATGGAGCTCATCAAGTGTTTTGGAATCCATTAGAAATATGGCAATATTACCGTCGATTTGCGACCCTGACTATAAACGATAGATAGTTACAAACCTTCAATTTGAAAGTGGAGGTCTATTCCAAATGAACAAGTTGAACTAAGATTAAAACTGGCAACTAAAACTAAAACTGGCTCATGAAACTGGCATAAATAAAAGAAAAAATAGCGAACAAACGATTCTAGTCCATAGTTCAAATGTGTATTATCGCTGATCTGGTGGCACGTTTTGATGCCTCATGACCGGCGACTGACGCTAGATTCGCGGCGGATAGTAAATACCGACTGATTTGTTTAGATTGTGACTATGGCATAACGCACCGCGGCCCCACTATGTCGGATGCCTCTCGCAGGTCCCCACCCATATAGTAAAAGGCTATGTACTGACATTCTAATAGTATAGGACGAGTCGAGCAAAAATACTGACTCTCTATGGAGCAGGATTTATAGGGACTCATCAATAATTTTAAGAACGTCTGTAATGGATAGGTGCCTGAGCGATTACCGTTAGATCTCTAACGCTTCAGATTCAATTCTCGGGAACTTCAGTTCACGAGGACGCTGTTTTAAAATTGGAAGAGTCTTTAAAAAAATAATTGAATATTCTGGATTGACGTCTGTGATGGAATTAGCCGACACTTGATGGACGATCTAATAGTCCTCCCAGCTCTCAACTTCCGATCTGGGCAAGATAACGAAGTCGGACAAAATTTATACGAGAAGCAATCATTTTTGGGACTTTTGGTGTGATATCACTAGCCGCAGAAAGAGCGCTATCGACTTATTTTTTTTCAAATAGACCCTTCCCTCGGAAGGTATATTATGTATACAACATTCTCTGTTTTGAATTTGGGCAATCGGTTGCGGAGTTATTGGTGTATGAATTGGAGACTAGGAAAATTAATAATTCATGATTTTACAACCTAAAGAGAATTGACACAGATACAAAGTTGCTTTCCACAAGTTACACAAAGTTTGTAATGTGTAAGAGAAAGACATTTTACGAAAATGAATCAGAATTTTGTAATCGGCTTTGTAGAGAAGAACAGTAACGGCAAGTATTGCGTTAGCTATTGATTTCCTTTGAATTCCCAAAACCGAAGAAATTCTCATAAACACTGGAACCGGCGGAAGTCAGGAAGAGTATTCAATGCGAGATTTCCTGATAATCAGATCTGCCAAAAATATCTTGGGAAGTGTAGCTAGAGCTAGAGGAGCTGTAAAAAATCTATTTCGGTCAAGAAACAAATAGAAATCGTTGCGTCTGTATTGAGTAACCCCCTGCAGTCCACGATAACAGTTGCTCGTGAAAATGATGACTCAATAAACACCGACACGAAATACCTCAGAAGACATAAGTTTCGCCCCTATAAAGATACTCCTGAATTGAATGAATATGACCCTGACCCCGTTTGTTTTAATGACAAATGCACACAGATGTGAACCGCCATAATGTGCGATATTGATCAAACATAAACCCAATAATTATTCGAGAAGGTCACACTCAAACTCCTGTGGAAATAAATGTGCAGGAATATTAGAAAATCATACATTTGGTCCCATATATCCAATTATCCATTTCTTAAACAAGTTATAAGAACTTACGTGAGAAAAAATAACTCGTATAAAACGGGTAACAATTCGATGCAGTATTACATATTAGATACTTGACTAAGAATATCTCTGAATTCAAGTACTGATTTAATACTTTGGGAGAAGATCAAAATTAAGTTCAGACAATTGGAGAGTATCATTTGTTATTTTCCTGTTTGTTGTAATATGGAAATAGAAATCTTTTTTGTAGTGAAAGGTATTTAAAAAATTGCCTTGGTCTCTTTGAACGAAATGGTACTCTCACTTTGAGAAGGGATTTGAGTTTTGAACAATTGTATAAGCTTTTGTACAGTTGAAACACATGCTTGCAATTGTGGTTTACCTTCGCATTTCTTAACTAATCAAATTGTCCCTTCCAAGAGTTATTGACCTAAATGTTTCATGAGTAGAACATTTGTTATATTTTTGTGTACAAAAATCTCAATTAACATATTTTTGATTCTGATTCTGATATCAATAAACGGTTCTGTACTTTTTCGAGCATGAACCATTTTTATCGGATACCATATAACAGGGCAATATTCAAATTTAGGTTGAACAAAAGAATTAAAATTCAACTGTTTTTTAATCACGAAAATATTTACACTGCATCAATACCTACGAATCCCAAACTTTTTGAAGATTGTGAAACTATCTTTTCAATGTGACCTGTTCAGCTTTCCTCAACTTGCCATTATTAATGTTGTTATTATGCTCCAGTGATTTATTTTTTCTTGTGCATGATAACACTGAACAATTTGATTTGTTGAATGGTAAATCATTTTCAAGAGACCGCAAATGAGCTGAATCAATATCAGTTTGTATGTAGCTGCAATTTTCTACATTTTCTATAGAATTTGAGGTCATTGGCAAATAACAAATACTGATAGTGTACTCCTTTAGAATTTCGGCAAATCATTTATGAGCATTCACAGAAAGAATTGACTGAGATTGCATCCCTGAGGAACTCCCAAGTTTGCATAGTATTGACCAGAACAGTAACCTCGATATCTCACCTTGTGGGTTATTTTGTTGAGGAATAAGAAACTGAATATCTTGTCGGACAGCACCATAACTCACAATTTCTCTCAATGATATGTCGTGGTGTACTTTATCAGATGTTTTTTGAAATTCAGTATGAACAAAATCAATTGATGCATTTTCAGCTAGATGCCAATGTGAACAAAAGTAAGTTAGTAGTAGTAGACCAGTTTTGAATGAACTCCTGCTGTTCCTCGCATACAGAGGTTTGACAGAATTCCTTCCACATCATGGAAAGTATAATTTGTTCGAAATGTTCCTCCACAGCACAAAATACTGATATCGGTCTGTAATTTTGTATGTTCGATGGATGTCTTCCCCAACTTATGGATAGATTCCTTTCATTCCTCTGGGAACACCGATGTTTCTTTAGTCAAATTGAAGATTCACCAGAGTAGTTCTTGACAACAATCTGCACACCCTTTTATAATATTAGGTTGTTTCGATAGTTTTGTTCGTTTCTTTGAGTCCAATTTGAACTATAATACCTTAGTGAATACCCATTCAATTCAATTGAAATGAAATCCATTTGAATCAGTGCACTTTTGCCAACGTAACACAAGTTGATTGATTCCGTCAGCATGTGCATTGTGTGATTTGGATTCGATTACGTCGACGAAAGTTGTGCCTGTGGGAAAGTTATCGAAGTGCTTCAAAAATTGTCAGAACTTCGACGCTCAATTCGTTTAATTTTCGAACGGTGATTTGTGAAACGTGGGGACAGGCGTTATTGTGGAGCAGCATAAGACCTCTTCTGTTGACCAGTTTCGGCTGCTGTTGAAGTAATTTGCGGCACATTTCGTCGATTTCCTCACAGTAGGACTTTGCTGTGATGGTTTGACCTGGTTGCAGAAAATTATAGTGAATCACATCAGCCACTGATCACCAAACAGTAGTCATGATCTTTTTTGATGGGTTTTCGCCTTTGGGAAGTGCCTAGGTGGCTAATCGGTGTCCAACCACTGTCCTGAATGTCTCGTGTCATAGTAAAGAATTCACTTTTCATCACACGTGACGATCCGATCCAAAAAAAGTATCGTTATAGTTGAGCAAAAGCAAAGAAGAATAGATCTCGAAACGTGAAAGTTCTGTATAAAAGATATTTTCCAGGTTTTCTGGCCGTGGTCTGCAGGTTATTATGCCTGAGGTTTCGTCTACTGCTGCGGTAGACATTTTCAAAGGCGATGTAGTAACGGTTGCAATACCCGAGTTGGTGCTCGGGTTCTTGTTCCTGTTGTATCCACCGCAATAACTACTATTTCAATAATCGTTTATATAGTTCTTTATTGCATTACCTCTTCGTGTACGTGAACTCCCAAGGACAGGTAGCCAGCTTCAATTGATATGCACTATCTCTTCTTTCCTATTGAAATTATCCTTATGTTTTTGAATCTCTATTGCCTTTCTATATATTCTTGGGTAGCAATTTTGGGAATTGTCGAGTATTACTGTGTCTTCGAATGAGATAATGTGGTTATCTCCTTCGTTGAGAACATGTTTGGTTACAGCCGATTTGTCGGTTTGTCCAAGGCGACAGTAGTTATTATGTTTGGAGAAACAGGTTCCTATACTTCGTTTCGTGGTTCCAATGTAGACCGACCCGCAGCTACATGGAATCTGGGTATACCCTTGATGTTGCCAAAGGTTCTCTAGAGTCCTTTGCTGAACTGAGACTCTGCCTTTTATGGATTTTGTTATCCTAAATATTGGTTTCACGTCGTGTTTCACTAAGATTTTCCCGATCCGGTCTGTAACATTTTTGACATAGAGAAGGAAAGTTTTCCCTTGACTGGCGTAGCTGTGATTGTTTCGATATTTTTTCTCCTGGGATGTATGGCCTGCTCGAATTCTCATTCGCTGTACTCATTACGTTTGAATGCATTTTTCAGGTGATTTAGTTCTTCAGGCAAACCCTCATATTCACAGATACGTCGTGCTCTTTCAACCAACCCCTCTCTTCTGTTGTGGCTGGTGGTTCGATTTCTTGTTCAAGTATCTGTCTGTGTGCGTTGATTTTCTGTACACTCTATGGCCCATTGTACCATATTCGCGTCTGCGTTCACAAGAATATCCAAGAAAGCTAGGGTCCTTTTTGGGTTTCTTGTTCTATTGTGAATTGTATTTTTGGGTTGAGCGCGTTGAGATATAGTAGAAAATCTGTTAGTGTCTCTTTATCACCTTGCCATACCACGAACGGGTAATCAACATAACGTAGCCAGTAATATGGTTACACGGCCGCTTGCTCTGAGGCCCGTTGTTCGGACTTTTCCATAAAAAGTTCGACAGCAGGTCGTACGACCAGGGAGAGAAAACATCGAAGCAACCCCAGCTAGGCCAGTCAAGGGAGAAGCTTTCCTTCCCTATGTCAAAAATATCACAGACCGTATCGGGAGAATCTTAGTGAAACACGACATGTGTGTAGCTGCGGGTTGGTCTACATTGTCTACATTGGAACCACGAAACTAAGTATAGGGACCCGTCTCTCCAAACACAAGAGAAACTGTCGCCTCGGACAAACCAACAAATCGACCGTAGCCGAACATGCTCTCAACGAAGAAGGTACCCACATTATTTCATCCGACACAGTAATTCTCGACAGTACCCAAAATTACTACCCAAGAATATATAGAGAGGGATAATTTCAATTATCCCTATGTTTTTGAATTGGATCTCCCAATGATAGGGACACCTTAAATGAAACGACACTTGGAATAAAACTGATTTTTTGTCCTCTTTCCATTATTACAATGAGCTGTGCTTGCGCAATATTCATGACATCTCCTATTTTTTACAATTTTAGAAACAAATGATATTTGCATATGACGTTTGAAATGTTTTATCTACACAAGTTTTTACAGAAATTTACATACCAAATTACTTTTATAGCCTATCTACTAATATAATTCTATTTTCATTTCAATTTATATAATTCAGTTTCAAAACAATGAAGCGATTGAACTACATTTTAACTACTAACATAAATGTATATTCATTCTTTCACTTAAGAGTGTATATACCTCATTTATTTATTGCAATTTAACTGCATATCACGTACTGAAAGATTGAAATTATTTGTGTCCCCATCACAAGTGGTAGTATTTTCAGTATGTGTCACTGTTTCATTAGTAATAATAATTATAATTTTATTAACCAGTTTCGGTACTTAATATACATATGGTAAGTCTATAATTATAATACATGTTATATACATATAAAGAATGTGAACAATAGTTAGTCGTACTTGAATGAAAAATTAAAGAATGAAAATAAAATATGAACTTGAGAACATAAATCACGGCAGCTTATATACAAATGTCACAATTTAAAAACAAATATATATATTATATTACATTGGGGATTATTCTCAGGAATTATCTCCCCAAAGTCTTTCAAACTATAGGGAAATTTTTTATCAAGAATATTTTCGTATTATCCTTAAAGATTGTATATGATTTGGACTCCTTGATTGAATCAGGAAATTTATTCAAAAGTGAGATAGCATTGTATATTGGAGAATTTTTGAATTTATTCGATTCGTGGGAGGGTATCCTCAACACACCACCATGACGTGTACGATAATTATGATTAGGAACATTCATTTCAAAAGACGTAAAATTATTTCTTTCATAAGTCATGTGTTTATAATACATTTTTGTGCAACAAATATTTTATCAAAATCTCTACCGCATCCCCATGCCATTATATTTAAGAAAATATGCGGAAATGCCATTGCAAAATATATACTCAAGATCTTCAAGCAATTTCATTTGCCTAATCGCGAAAATTCATTATTCTAGTAGCCACACCACTTTCTCATATAGTTTCGAAAGATAACATAGTAATGAAATTTGTCGGTTTTGTTATTCAGGTCATTCCTATTTTCTTTTTCAAAAAGAGCAATGACTAAGGCTTTCTCGAACCCTTCTGGAAAGTAGCCCATCATGTAGGATTGACTCATTAGATAATTTTGAGAACTCACAATAAGGTCAAATATTTGTTTAACAACTGGTATTGACAGGTCATTTGATCCACTTGAATTTTTATATTTCATCAATCTCAATGCAGCATGAATTTCAGCTTCAGTAATCGGTCCGTTCTCAAATGAGTGAACAATATTAATATTTGTACTGGTTGTACGAGGTAGTTCAAACTCTATCAACTATACTATTATTACGTATTATAACCATACCCTACAATCACTTTCTAGAGAATTATTTGAGTACGCAGATTCTCTGCCTAAAGTTTTTCTTGTTGGAGATCTTAACTCCCGCCACACTCAATTCGGAGACTCAAACTCCAACGCCAACGGTCGACTTCTCTCTGACTTCCTCCTAGACCACGCTATTTTTCGAATTCCCTGCCAAGACCCCACGTTCCTGAGTCATCAAGGGGCTTCGATTATTGACCATATACTCTGTTCTGAGAACATTGTAGAATTGGTTGATGATCGGGCTTTCATTGGTGACACAATCACCTCTGACCACCTCCCGCTCCTAGCAAAAACCTCAATTAACATACATATTCCAATAGTCCCAGAAACCATCTCCTATAAAAATCACAAATTCACTGACGTCAAATTATTTCAATCGCTGATATCTCAAAAACTCTCCCTCCTGGAAGATTCTCCAATCGCTCACCCAAATCAAATAGAAGCACTTATCAGTAAATTTCAACAAATTATCAATGAATCTGATAATATTTCCACTCCTACTACTACTAGAAGAATAGATCGTACTCCTCTCCCGCCCTACATAATTTCTCTTATCAAAAACAAGAGAAAACTCTACAGAAGTTATGTCCGCTCCAGAGACCAGGCGCTTAAAACAGAATGGAACCGTGCTAATGCCCGCATTCGCCTTCTTATCAACCAATTCACCCAGAAAAGGTGGATTGAAGCGACTAAAAATCTCGATTACAGAGACGGCGCATCCTTCTGGCACAAACTCAAAGTCCTTACAGGCCAAAAAAGAAAAATTGACAATCACCTAGAAATTGACGGAACTATTATCTCAAATCCTGCGGACAAAGCAGAAGCATTTCGAGCAAATCTCGAAAAAACTTTTCAACTTCCCACAGACATCAATTTCGACAACAATCACCTAAATCTCGTCCATCAACAAGTCCCTACTCACCTGGGCAGACATCCGGGGCAAATTCCCCTAGACCCCAACTGTTCCCTTCGTTCCCCTTTCAGCGAGGAAGAAATTCTTCAAGCCATTCAACGCGGCAAAAATACAGCACCTGGTCCCGATTCTATAAAACGACGAATTTTGAAAATCCTTCCTGACACCGCAATAAAATTCCTCAAAAATATCCTTGACGCATGTTTGACCCATGCCTATTTCCCCTCGGCTTGGAAACAAGCAAATACTATTTTAATTCCCAAACCCCAAAAAAACCTTACCAACCCAAATTCGTACAGGCCTATTAGCCTCATCAACGTATTAGGGAAACTCCTAGAACGTCTGATCTCCAACAGACTAAACAACTTCATTATAGAAAATAACATTATTCCCCCATATCAACATGGTTTCAGATCAGAGCATTCCATTCAAAACGCACTAGTCGAACTCAGCACACATATTACTCAAAACATTAATTCCTCCTTCGGTACAATTGCCATCTTATTAGATATCGAAAAAGCCTTCGATAAGGTCTGGCATACAGGCCTTATTTGGAAGCTAATTCACATCCAACTCCCTCTCCATTTCATAAGACTAGTTGCGTCATATTTAACTAACCGAAAAATCCGTGTAAAAGTCGGTAATGCACTTTCCTCCCCATTTACCCCCAAAGCGGGTGTCCCTCAGGGTTCAGTCCTAGCTCCTATCCTATTCCTAATCTACATGTATGACTCTCCCTCTTCTCAAAAAATTCTACAGTACGCGGACGATACTATCCTGTACACCTCCGCCACTAGCACCCGTTTATTGCAAACACGAGCCCAGACGATGATAAATCTCTTTGAGCAGTGGTGTAATAAATGGCGTATTAAAATTAATCCCCAAAAAACCCAAACCATCCTATTCAGACATCACCACACCACTAAACGTCCCAAACTTAATGCCAATGACTTGAACCTCAGGCTTTTAGGCGAGAACCTCCATCTGCAGGACTCGGTGACCTATTTGGGTGTCACTTTCACGTGTACGCTCAACTGGGGCACCGATCTGAAAGAGACTCTTGACAAAG
>WOGR01005892.1:0-13471 GCA_015342045.1 Leptinotarsa lineolata | reverse complement strand
GCAATATTTGTTCCAAGGGTGGTGAAATATTTATAGGACGATATATCTAGTTACTAGGGTCATGAATTATATTGATTTTTGGTACTGGGACTACTCATTTTCAGTTGAAACGGTATTTCACCAGTTGTAAAGTATGTATTTATGAAATTCAGTAGGACATGTCCCGTATCCTGAAAAACACTTTTCAAAATTTTGTGATTGAGAACATCAGAGTTGCATTTATTGTCCAAACTATTAATGATAGATTCAATTCAATTAAGTTTAATTTTCGAAAGCTTAAAAATTTGCAATTTATGGAAGGCAAGTCAGTGTTCTTTCACGCTAATGTTGGCGAAATATTTCATTTTAATTTCAAAATACTATCAATGAAATATGAGTTGAATCTCTCTGCTTTTTCAAGGTCGTTACTTGCAACTATCAAATCACCTCAATCGCAAACTTGATGTTATTTGTTATCTTACTGATTTTTTGTTTCAAAAGTCATTTCAGCATTTCCCACATTTTTGTGAGATTGTTTATGTGATTATCAATTTTGTTGGTGTAGTAATTTTTTTCTTTCTAATCTGTTGACAACTTGATTCCTGAAATGTTTGTACTCTATCCCTGTTTTCTGTTAACTTTGATATCTCCCAATCATACCATAGAAGCTAAGATGAGCTCATGGAAGACTTTGAAAGCGAAATTATTTCAACATTTGGTGTTAGATTATCATTAATATTGGAGTAAATTACCCCAACGTCCATAGTATCAAGTAACCAATCGCAGTCAATGAGATTGATATTCAATTAGTCTAATTTTTCTTCACTGAAATTTCTTTATTTCCTGGTACCTATTGACACTGAAATAATAGAACGATCAGTAATTTCATCGTGAACTTGACTTTTCACGTTAGGAAATTATTGGAAACGCTATAAGGTAAATGCCTTATTATGGTCGTTCCGAAAATGGAAGATACGCATGCAATTTAATACGGGAACCATAATAAAATACTGCTTACCCCTATTCACGACTAGATACCGTGAGTATTTAAGGTTTTCTTATTTTACTGATTCGCCAAACCTAACCTCCCAAAAAAAGTTTCTCAACCTCAACTTTTTTTAAATGTTCAAGTTTAAATTATAAAATATGAGTGGGCTAATACGAAGCCTTGGTCAAGAATGCATCACGAAAAAAAACAGATTAAGGTTTACTTATAATGATGATTTGGCCCTATTGAGAGAGTTTGTAGGACAAAATCCCCTATCAAATCCTGAATATTCTTTGAAGATGTCCCCTTTGGAATAAGAAGCTTTTTACTACTTCCTCATCATTCAAGTTCTCCAAATGGAAAGGAGGATCTTGGCCTTCCTCATCTCTTTTAATTAAAATATTATCCATTATAACAAATTTAATATTTTCCACCGCCCGGCCCCACCGCTTAAAATTACGGCATCCAAAGTATCTTCCATACTGTTCTAAACCGCTATCAAAATCACAATAAAATTGATCAGAATATTATAACTACATATTTTGTGTAGATGTTCGAAGATCTGGCAACGTTCTATTATGTAAATGTTTCCCTGTATCGGGATTTTACCTCACCCTATTATGTATGCAGGTATATTTCTGACCCTTCCAACGTGTTGGGTTTTACGATAATTCAAGTGGTGTTAACATTAACAAAAATATCACTGAAATTTGAACAGCAAAAGATACAAGTAGATTTTTTTAGGTTAGATAGACATTTAGGGTTTTGCTTTATTTAAATAAGGCTTATTTTTATTAAGACATTACCTTAAAGGACGATGTTCAATAATTATCTAACAACTGTGAAAGTAACTCACGGCGAAATGCTATGTTTGTGACAACAGGTAAACATATATAGGTGACAGGTTTACAAAAATTGAAGGAGCTAAAAAGTGAAATTCCCTAGGATTTTTTATTTTTGTCCATATCAACTTTAATACTTCGATTCATATATTCGGGAATATCCAGGAATCTATAAAATTGAAAATTCGATCTGTTCCCACTCAGAACAGAATTGAAAATTCTATCTGTTCCCACTCAGAACCATTCCAAAAAAAGCCTAGAAAATGTCAGTCGATTTGGACCCGAAAATTTTGTAGTGGAAATACTGAATAGGGGTACTGGAATCGTCCATTACAGAACAGAGGGCGTCTATTTAACATAATGTTTGATATGTTTCTTTTGTGTTCTTTGGACAAATGGGCTGCGAATCTTGTTGCCAGTTTGATATTGAGATTTGGTTTTTGGATAAGGTTATAGATTCATGTAGTTCGGAAGTACTATAAGTGCTAACACTTCCGTAACAACAAGCAGACCAAACCAATATGGTCAGCTACCGGTGCAAGAGGTCTCTTTCAAATTGAATCATCTTTGTATTTTTCTACTTTGTGACAACTATGATTTGAAAATTTATATGTGACCTGCGGCCTAATTATCGAGCCATGATAATCTTTATTTTGATAAACATTACAATGACTCAGAAATAAAATTGAAGTGCAAAGTTTTTATTTTTTGATATCGTTCTTTGCACAAAAGACGAAAGAGAATTAATGGCACAGATGACATTAACAAACATAATTTTTGTTCGAAAACCATGTTTGTCAATATGATAATATATGAAACCAAGTCTCATTAATTTGCTCCGAGTCCCTGAGGAATATAATCCATTGTCGTCAGAATAACGTAAATTGATATTTGAGGGAATATAAATTTACAAGTGGAACAAGCTGAATTGCTGAATTGATAAATTCAGCAAATTTGCTGAAAAGGGCCATAACTGGTGACGGATCATGGGTATATGGTTGACATCGAAATCTAAGTCCAATCGTCCCATTGAAAGAGCCCAGTAGAGAAAAGACCTGAAAATCACGCCAAGTTCGATCAAATGTCCAAGGTTTTGCACACTGTTCTTTTCGATTATTGTGAGGTAGTACATTAGGAGCTCCTGTCACATGGTCATACGGTCAATAAGGAGTATTATCTTGAAGTTATGTGCCGCTTGTGAGAAGCAATACGGTATTGTGGAAAAACAATTGATGGCTTTTGCAGCACGATAATACACCTGCTCACTCGTCATAGCTTGTTCGCAATTTTTGTCCAAAAACAACACCTCAAACATTCCTCGGCCACCGTATTCATCAGGTTTGCCCCTTGCGACTATTTCTTGTTCCCGAGATTAGAGAGGCTCATGGAAAGATGGCGTTTTGCGACAATTGGGAATATAAAAACTAAATCGCTGAGCGAGTTTAAAGATATACCAAAAAGAGAATATCAGAACTGCTTCGAAGATTGGAAAAAACGCTGGCACAAGTGTATTATATCTGAGTGGGACTACTTTGGAAAGGATAAAATAGAAATTGATGAATGAATAAATATTTTTTGAGAAAAATAAAGAATTCAACTTATTTTTTGAACAAATCTCGTATACATATGTAGATATTCATTGGAGGGTAATGTAATTCAAGTCGATTCCAAACGTGGAATCGAAGCTTGTTTTGAATTTGCTAGCACTTCATCTTTGAAGTATAAAAAAATACTATTGAGTAAAATCTAATTTTATTACAATTCCAGCAGGTGAATATTACTTTTTCCATCTTTCTCCAATGGAAGTGAAAGTAACGATTTATAAAAACGGAGAAGAGGCGCCAGATGAAAAAATATTCTTCAACAAATTTCTTTTGGCTTACGGAATATTTATTTGAAACTTTGCGGTAAGTTATAAATCGATGTGTCCTCGTAGCAGCACATAAAAGTTCGACTGCAGAGTTGATACAGCGTTACCGCCATCTCTATCACATCAACCCATATAGTCTTGACATGCGCTGTTCTGCACAGTACTGCTATTGATTTACAGATGGCCAGCTAGACGAATGATATTGAAAGGAGTTCAATTCGAAAACTATTGAAACTTTTGTGACTCTCTAGTTTTATAAGTCTTCGAATGATGATTTCTTTCCATGATTGAAAACAGTTCATTCGTTCCATGGTTATTAATAATAACATAAAATAGAAAGTCAGCTCACGCATGCTCAGTGTTCGAGTTTGGTGTCATGGTCGTAGGGGTGTTGTTTCTGTTGTTGCCAGTTTCTTGTGTCATTCAATCTTTGACAACTATTTATTCCAGACAACAAAATGAGAAATTGTGAAGTGCCAAGAAGTAATGGTTGTCGTTTTAGACTTTTGAGAGAAGTTCTGAGTGGTAATTACCCCGAGAAAGATGTTAGTAAAATGAATTCTTATAAGTTGGAAGCTTTTGTACTTCGTCTCATCGAATTCACATCTGTGGAAGCAGGCGCCAAAACTGTAACAATGATTGATCCCAGGAATAAACCTAAATGGTGGCCTAGTGACGTACTAATTAAAAAATCCTTGAAAGACAAAGAAAGCACGAAAATGTTTCGCAGCAGTTTAATACAGCTGATTGTGAATTGTTGTGACTTTTTTCGAGAATATAAACAACAATGGCTGCCACCTTATAAGTCCTTAGTGAATGATGAAAACTTTGACGTTGTGGTCAACGGTGAGAAGAGAAAGGGGAAGGATCTGTACTGTAATAAATTAAATACGAAAAAACGAAAAACTCTCTTAGTCCCTAAAAATGGAAGTTTTGAAGTGGAGGCAAATATTACATTGCCAGATGTATGCATACCAACATACAAACCTGTTGAATCTCCCAAAGATGAACCACTGAATCAGGCAGAATTTCTTGGCCTATTTAATTTGGGTTTGAACAATAACGAAATCCCAAAGGAAATTCAACTCCCAAATCCTTCTCGAATAGTGAAACTACATCATTGTCCACACATACCCTTGTCTTCTGACGTAGGAAAGGCTATAATTAAAAGGGAAAATTATAGTGTTCCCGAATATGTCACTGCTAGGAAGCTTGAGCGTTTGGAATGGTATATTAATAAGAGTGAAGCAAAAGTAAGTGAGTCGAAGTTTGAAATTAGTTTTGACAAAAGTAAAAGCTATGACAATCATGTTTACAAATTCCCTGTTAGACAACATCATCAAATTCGGGGAGATATTAGTTTTAATAATTACTTGTTGAAGCTGTGCAAACCATTGACTGTAGTGTTGAAAATTGAGGATATACGAACTTTAAAAAATAAAATGAGATCTTCCAAGTTGAGACTGAACATACCCAAACTTTCATCAGAGCAGTTGACAAAATATGTGTGCAAAGAGGCGAAGGTTGTGTTAGATAAAAAAGAAATCCACAGTAATTTTGCAGTGCTTGAGGAAAATAAATTCCATAGACAACTCAAGGTTGTAATTGTTAGAAGTGTTTTACCAGAAAAAGGTAGACGAAGAAGAAGATGAGAATGTTTGGAGTTTTGTAAATTTTGTACATGAACAAATATTAAGGTATTTATAGTATTTATGTTATTGTTACATGAAACATGAGAAAAATTCAAAGACATGATGTTTCTGAGGCATTGTATATTTTGGATAAACGTTGTCTCAAAAAGAGGTAAGAAAATATGAACTCCCCAAAGTATCATGAAAGTTTGAGCATAAATTTTGAATTCAATAAAAATTAGATGATAGTTGTCTGTTTACCTGTTCTGGTTCTCTGCCCGGACTGTTTCTAACCGTCAGAAAACAGTCACCTAACTCATGACTAAACATGTTGCTGCGTAAACCTTTTCAGTCCACAACTGACTTACTGATTTTGGACGATTCAAAACAATACAAAAAGAGAACTAGAACAAACCTAGTATGAATTGTGCTGAACATTCACAGTTCATGGTATAGGTAATAGAAAATTTTATATAAAATTCAACACATTCAGTTGATGATGAGGCCAGTCTTTGATATACTGACGAGTCGAATTGAAATGAAGTACAAACTTTCTGATAATTCAAGATTTCTGTTGAGGATAAAAAACTTATCAAGGAAGAACAGAGTGGAAAAAAAATGAACCATAAGGTAGGGAAATAGGGAGAAAAATGAATAGGAACTATTTCACATACAATCTACAAAGATGGGTTTTACTATCATTGTATACTATCAGTCCAATAGGAAACTCGCATATATTTTTTATACTTTCAGATAATTGATATTTCAAACAGCGAGAAAAAAAACTTCTTCTTTTCTAGAAAATTTTGCAAAATATTTACTCTTTCCTAATCTCATCTCTCTAACAAAGTCTGTTTACTTATCTACAATTTTGTTTAGGAAAAATAAAATAAAAAAACAAGAAGATAAATTATGGAAGGTACATCTGGAACCTCTGGCGTAGACTAACTCCAGAATAAGTACTGTTTCTAATAACCAGAACACTCTTTTTGATGAGCTCTTTACCAACCAAGTTTGCATCTTCAAGAGATGTACTGAACCAAACTCAGTTTAGGTTGCTGAGGTGCAAATGAAGTAATCTAAACTGAGTTTACTTCAGTTCGTCTCGTGAAAACAGCAACTTGATAATTTTAACGCACGCTGGTAAGAGTGTTGCAGTTATTGTCTTTGTGAACAGTACGTTTTTTGGATGAATAAATTTTAACCTTATATTTTCTGGTATCAAAACATAAAATGACATACTCATCTCTACCTTATTTGTGTTCTCAAGGTTTTCAGAGGTACATATTGAATGTGACATTTCAAAAAAATAATTCATACTGTTATAAGATTAATCTGTGGAGAGACAGTCCGAATGGTAGAGATACTAAGTGTGAATCTGATTCGGATCTTCTGTCGTATGTGTGGTTATTTACTTTTTATAGAGAATATATTTGATTCAGAAACTTCTTACTTAGGGAGTTCATCATCTAATACTTTTTTTTCAAAGCAGCTTGTATCCATAATGTACTGGTTGATCAGTTCAGGAAGTGTTTCATCATTTGAGATAAATTAGGAAGAGTCTCATAAGATTTTATTTTTTCACAGTGGTTGAAATTAGGTACTCTTATTTAATTTAATTTTATAAGAATTGAACATAACTTGTACATACATACGATTTGAATATTAAATATGTAATATATGTAATATTGATGTAATTCTCTGTAAATATAGTATTTCAAATTTTGAAAATGTATTTTTGTTACGTTATATTGTTTCAACACACAGTGTTAACACTATGTTTATTGTTTATTTATTTTGTATTGGTTTTGACATACTACACTTGGTACATATTTTCAGTCCTCTTCCAAACATAATAAAGCTGTCAATTGAATGCATATTTACATGTAAGAAAAATAAAAACCAGTACATACCATTCAAGGGACCTGATTTGGTTATTTTTATAGAAATAAAAACTGAATAAATTTTTCTATTGTCTCCTCAAAATTGAATGGAATAGTTACTTATCATCAAATAATTTCAATATCATGTTCTTGTGAGTATTTTAAATTTGTATGCATCTTGATTACATGCCCAAAGTCCCTTACTACTTAGCCGTAATTAGTTTGATGTAAAATTGTGACATAGCAAAATATTTTTGTATTTTATGTACTTATTTATTGAAAAGTCATTCAATACAAATACATTTCCTCTGTTAAAATTGGTTTTTTATTTATATATCAGTATTATTAAATGAAAAATGTTTTAAGGAAAGAAAACAGGAATATATTTCTCATTTTGTTATTGGATTATGCAACTACCTACATAAGGTATACATATGTGTTTTTGTCAATTGGATGAATTCAATTTTTGTAGAGGTGCAATAGTATCTTAGTTTAATTTTATGTTAAGTTTTTCAGATATTTATAGATAAATTCAAATAGATGATTAGTTTTTAAGAATTAGGTGCCCATATAACCTATATTTTAAGACTGAAATTTTTGCAACGTTTTATATCATTGATTACAAATTGAACTGAATAATAACTTTAGTTCTTTTCTTGTATTTCACCAAATACTTTGAAATGTGATTTTATTTATTATCATTCAGTTTATTTATAGAATTATATTTGTTTTGTTTCTGAAAAATGCAAATGAATTCAGAACCTCCTGGAGACTTTTGTATGATATATTATTAAACAATTATATCTTTCGTTATGTTTGTTTCAATCAGTTCTGGAATAATGTTCACACACATAACATATAATAAAATAGAATATAATAAAATTTTTCAAATTACTTATACATATGAAGGATATTTAATTACTGCAACAGCAATTTTAATTCACCCTCCAAAATATCAGTAACACTGGGAATTATAAAAAAATCTGGAGTGCTTCATGACTTGGATACATAAGGTAAAATAAAATTGTTACAAAACTAATAGATTGTCCAATTCAATAACCAAATACGAAGGTACAATTTATTTCAACGTTGAATCATACCATGAGTTAAATTTCTCTAAATTATAATGTTGACCAAGTTTTTGTATTAATATGCTTAGATTGTACTAAAGAGCAATACTCGGGAAATGTCTTCTTTAGAAATGTCCAAACGACAGTTTATTGTTCAATAAAGTTTTTATGAATTTCTGTTACATCCTAGAAAATGTTAAGTCGTGCTTATTTTCTGAAAACAGACTTTCACAATATACTTAAACATGATTCATTGGGAAGTGTTGCTGGGGTGGTTTATAAATGAACTAAATTTTCCAAAATTCTGATTATATGAAAAAAGATGTTTTAATATTTAAAAAGTAATACAAATTATGAATCATCAAAAAAATAATTAATTGGCGCTCCGGGGCGACTTGAATAATTCCAGTGGCGCATTTGCTTTTTCAGCTGCAGGAAAACCTGGAAAAAGCTGCAGCACTACATCATCTGAAGATTTTGATCTGCCAATGTCTTATCTTTCATGTTAAACTGAGTTTATTTCTGTTTGAAGTTGAATGACAATGTTTCGTGGTGAATTTAATAAGTTCGAACTTCCATTGTCTAATATTGTATAAAATGATTTGAAATCCCTGAAATTACCAAAACAATTAAAAATTAAAAGAATAGCTGAAAATAGCAAATACATTAAGCAAAAAAACCTGAAATGAATTCACAGCGAAATGAAATACAAGTGAAAAATTGAACGATTAAAACAAAAAATAAATTAATATAAATAAAAAATTAAGCGATTTCAAACCACGTTACTTCACGACGTTTCGATTCTTAATATCAACAATCGTCTTTGGGTGAAGACTGGGGCATCACCCGAATTATATTATTTCACCTATTTTATTATATTTTGAATTATCATTTAAGTTTTTTGTGATGTAATATTATAGTCTTTTATTGTTTATTTTTTTGTATTATTTTCATTACATTATACTTGAGTATTAATTTGTTTGCGAAACAAGTGCAGTAGTACTTATCGCCTAGGCACTTTATTCCACTTGTTCCCTTGAATAAATGTACTCCTACTCTTGTGAATAAAGTTGATATTATTATATTATATATTTGAAGCAAAACAATATGCGGTTTGATGTCATATATGAGACCATATAAAACCAATTGTTTCTCACGACTCAGAATTCTGTGGAAGTTTCATATCATTTCGACGGCATAGTCAACCTTTGCAATACATTCAAGAATCACCTATTTTTTCATCCTATATTGATAAGGTTTTTCTTCAGTCTCAAACAGGTATTGAAAATTATGAAGCATATTTTTATTATATCTATATTTTTCATACCACTATTATTCTCACTCTCTACCAAATCATGCCAAAAAAAATAGACAAATCAAAGTGTGTGAACACTTCAGTTGTGATTACTAATATAAGAATTATTTCCAAAGCAACCTCTATCCGAGAAAAAACGCTTCACAATTTTTTTCCTACGATGTAAAAGTTCCCATGTAATGACACACACACACACGGGAAAGAAAGTTTATGACTTTCTACCACTCCATCTTGATACAAAAAAATGTGGAAATCTTTCAAAGAAAGGAAGGAATCAACCAATTTCAAATAAATCAACTCTTTACAAAGATGTATAGATCATGCAAAGAAGTAACTTTCAGACACAAACTGGAAGAAAAAGTTTTTTTCCTATAAACATTGAAGTACACGAAAGACAAATACTTTCGAAACCAATACTTTTATATGAACGCTGAAATATACAAAAAACACATTTCTCTATTCAGTTTGTATTCCAAGCATTCGTAAAGAATCGAATTGGATATCATTCACGGGATTTCTACACAATATAATCAATGGAAGAAGTGAAATTTCACTTACATGGAACACTGTCATACTCACTGCTAGACATCCGATATTTTTTGCCGTAAGACACCTGCCACATCGGCTGTTCAGTAGCAAAATGGATATTATAGAAAAAACACTCAATTCGTTCATTAAATTACGAGTTTTTTTGTCACGAAATGGGTTGAATCCACCCATGTCATCGATTATGAAATAGGAAATGATGAAATAAATACTTTTTAACTGAAATATCTAATTTTTCCCCCAAAAAGCCATGAATTATTCTTATTTATAGGACATACCGACACTATTATAATATTATCATTATAAGGATCTGATAACAAAGGCTTTGATAATATACTTTCTGTCATATACGTCACTGAAACTGGAATTGAAAAGTGCATGAACACCGACATCTGTTATATTCACCCCAACGTAATAGTTGCATGCATGTCGGTATGCATTTCTGTGAAATATTCCATTTGAATTCGCAATTCATCAGAACTGAAACGTACTCAGTCACCCATTCATGTCGAACACTCCAAACCGAATTCACTCTTTATGTTCTCGACACGTGTTACCTAGTTTGCAAATAAAGTAACTTGTTCGAAACTGAAGGCTCTCTACAAACTGAATTTCAATAACAAAATTACAACTATCAAACTTGTAACAATAGAATGATTTTCAACAATGAGGCTCTCGATTATAATAGCATAAGAGAGGTAAAAGTTAAGTGGGAGAGTTTGCATTTTCTTAGCTTTATTGTGCAGGAGAGAAATATATGGAAAATGTTGGGTACTTTTCCACAGTCACTCGAAGATTTAGAGCTGATATATTGTATTTTCTCATAAGTGACTAATGCTTTTCAATAATTATATGAACACGTTAACAATTCTCTTCTGAAAATTTTTTCCAGTGCTGCTTCTGTTGTCTATTCTGAGAACTTAGTAGTCTGGAACGCATGTACTGATAATATTTGTTTTTAATAAAGGCTGGGAAACCAGCCTTCATGAACTTGAATCTTACTGGAGTTTTATCCCAACACCAACCTGTTATTTTTAACACCTCGACACGTGTTTCGATCACCAAGTGATCATCTTCAAGAGGAAGATCAAACTATACTAGATACAGATTTTTTCTTATTTATATAACTTAGGTACCTCTACTAGTGACCTGCGTCTTATTGTCTTGAGTAATTGAGGTAACTTTGTATTAAAATATTATTATAACAGGTTATATACTAAACAATTTGGTATTGGCCCACTATCGTTATTCATAATATTGTTATGTTTACTTATTTCATAGCTCTCATAGGCATCTAGATGCCTGTTGTTGTTAATTTGTTTAACTAATACCTCAGCCATATCCTAGGGGAATTCTTTGACGTCTCCGAATGATTGAAACAAATTATATAAGAAAAATGTATACTCTGAACAGAAAACTTGAAGCCTTAATGTCGAAAAATAAACCAAAAGAAGCCATTCCGAAAGTCATAAACATTGTCGAAAATCATTATTCACAATCATTTGATGAGGAAGAGATCAATCTTTTGAAAAGCGGTTTAAAATTTGGCATCCCGTCTTCCGAAAAAGTCTTTGAGGATATCATTGCTAGTGTTGAAAGTTCGATCCAATATATGCCTGATTTTATTTCATTTTCTTTATTCCTCGAAGGGACTGATTCGAGAGAAGGTCAGAAATCAAATTTCCAGGAACATGATAACAGATAAACCAAAAAAAATATTCATTAAACGATGACAACAAATAGAAAGGAACTTAGCAAACGATTGAAAGCTGATAAAGGTAACGAAGTAGTGAGTAAGTAAGACTACTACGAAAGAGTAAATACTATCATCACTAATGGACAGGATGCGAAATTATCTAGAAATCGGTTACCAAAGATGATTGCCGAAGTAAAAGAAGTTCTCAAGAAATGCGACAAAATACTTACCCCTGAACGAAAGTTACAAGTTTCCAACACAACGGTGTCGAAACTATATTGCCTCCCAAAAATCCATAAACCAAGAAAATCAATGCGCCCCATCGTGTCAGCTATTGGATCTCCCTCTTACCAAATAGCCAAGTGGGTCACTAGAAAATTTCAAAAGTTACCTATTGCGGAACCAGATTTTAGTATCAAAAACTCCTTAGAGTTCATTCAGCATACAAAAAACATCATTCTGCAAGAAGGTGAGATTTTAGTTTCCTTCGATGTTAGTTCTTTATTTCCTAGCGTCTCAATTCAACAGACCTTACAATACCTCAGGGAATTACCAGAGAAAAATAATTTCATTAATAACGAAATTGATGAATTCATTTTCCTCGCTAATTTGTGTATGAAACAAAACCGTTTCCAGGTAAAAGGCTGCTTTTATGAACAACAGGAGGGAACGGTTACGGGTAACCCATTGTCTTCATACCTGGCTAACCTGTTCATGAGCAAATAATAGATTTCCATCAATAAAATTTACGTATGAGTTGGAAAATAAAGAACAACTTTAATTTCTTGACGTTTTGGTAATGAGGAGTCAGTGTGGAAAACTAGAATACGATGTATTCAGAATGAAAATAAGCACTTACCCGTATATTCCTGACAGTTCACATCACTGTGGACAGCACAAACGTGCTGGGTTGAATTTTCTAGTACATCGTCTTCTGACGTTTCCACTCACACATGAAAGTTTCATAAAAAAAAGTGACAGTACAGGAAATAGCGGATAGTAACGGTTCCTCGAGGGGTATTGTAGAGGATAACATAAGGAAGAAAAAGTTTAAGCTAAGAATGAACGAAATCTCGACTTTTAGAAACGGCGAAAACCAAGATAAATATATTTCATCAGTTCGGACTTCCATTGTCTAATATACAATGATTTGAAATCCCTGAAATAACCAATACAATTGGAAATTGAAAGAATAGCTGAAAATAGCAAATATATTGAGCAAAAAAACCTGAAATGAATTTATAGTGAAATAAAATTCAAGTGAAAAATTGAACAATTAAAACAAAAAATAAATTGATACAAATAAAAATAAAGCCATTTCAAACCACGTTACTTCACGACGTTTCGATTGGTAGTATCCACAATCGTCTTCGGGTGATGACTGGACTAATTCCTCCGAGAGATGACTATTTATGGGTCTTTTAAGTACTTTCACTTATCACTTATCTCCTCTCTCCGCTTCACCGGTTTCGCGGGAGATGACCGTTTGGTGGGAGTTGGCTATTTTTTCTTGATTATGGGTTTCCATACGTTGCGTATCTCTACGCTAGCTTTGCTGAATACGTTGTTGGACAGCATATATGCGGCTTCTTTGAATTTCCTTTTAAACCAGTGTTCCTCCTTGTGTATGATCTCAGCTTGGGACCACTCG